>JAJLRB010000040.1:0-19246 GCA_020976825.1 Odocoileus hemionus
AATTTTTGGTATATGCTGACCACCAAATTTATTGCCCTATGAAAACAAATTCCAGCTTGTTTTTGCTTATTATTCATTCTCTAAGTATGATTATAAAGATACTGTCACTTTACGTCACACCCACCCATTATTGTTTATGTAAAAAATATGTATATTATGGTATGTTTGTTTTAACATATATTCAACATATACCTATTTTGAGCATTCACTCTGCAGTAAAATGTTTGTCACTAACGTGGTAGAAACACAAACATAAGAATACATAGTCTCTATCCTTTAAGAGTCACAATCTAGTAGAGGAGAGAAATTTGTAACAAATAATTACGATTTCTAATGGGCAATATATTGTAAACACGTGTGAAACCCAATTAAACTTTAAGCCTTATTGTACAGTAAAGAACTTGGGCAAACTTTGGTATCTATGAGATGGTGAGGGAACAAGGAAGCCTGGCATGCTGTCAGTCCTAGTGGGGTCAGAAAAAGAGCTTGTGTTTATGATGCGTTGGCCAACTCTAAACATATAACGAATAATAAATAAACTATAAATGCGATTGGGTGAAATAAGATCAACTCTTTTCAGAATGAAAGAAAAATATTTGTGTAATGTAATAACAATGGACTACAGGATTATAATTTCCATAACTATGCCAGCATACCTTTTGCCGATCCTTCAATTACCTAAAAGAAGTACTAAACATAGTCCCAATCAAAAAAGGGGGAGTCGTGAATAGGACCCTAAATGGACATTTTCTTCTAAATAAGATATCACAAGATAGTCTAATAAGGCATCATGAATGAAGGTGCTCCACATTACTAATTATTGAGAGAAATGCACAATCAAAAGCTATAATGAATGTCGTCAGTTCATAAAGGCCATTCATCAAAAATAATGTCTGACTATAATAGTTTTAATTTAATGGATCGGATTTTTTTTTATTTTTTCCTGGTGGCGTGTGGGAGAATAAAGGGAAAACTCTACTCTTAATACACTGTTGATTGCGGAATGCGAAATTCGATATAGTCCACTGATGGAGAACACTATGAATGCTATTTTTATAAAATAAAAATAGAAACTGACCCATTTGATATTCCACAGCGCAATCCCACTACTGGGCATAATAGACGTGAGAAATGACTCCATAATTCAAATATGGGGTAGTTCATGCACATGATCACTAACGTTTTCACTTTTATCAAGCTCATTGGTATTTATGAGAGTGGTAGTGAAACATGGACTTATAGACAGCTCGTAATATGTCCCAACAAACAGTTGGTGAATGGCTAAAGAGGGGAATATGGTTAAACGTATATAGACAATGGACTAATACTTCAGCCATAAAAATGGAAGTAAACTGGGGACATTTGTAGACATGTGTTGGCCTGGATCGCTGTAGAGTCCTATACATGTCAGCGTGAAAGTAAGCTTAAGATGAAGAGGAAGATGAACAAAATATCTTATTTTAATGTTTAATTTTTGTTGGGAATCAGAAAAAATTGGTTCATATGGAACCTATGTTCCTGGGCTATGGATAGAGTACACATAGGGACCGAAAATGACCATGGGGGACATGGGTTTGTTGGTTTTTTCATTGTGGGGAAGGAGAACTGAGTGTGTGACAAATGCAGAGAGATCAGGATTGGGACTATAGTATACATATAATCTTTGTTAAAATAGAATAGCTAGTTAGTAGGAGCCTCAGATTGGTCGGCTCTCTGATCGACCTCTGTGATAGGTGGGATGGTGGGAGTTTTATAGTGAGGGACGTATATGATTTGAGATGAGAAAGGGATATATTTGTCTACCTATATGAGCTGGTTCACTTCATTGTTACGAGCATGGAACTATATTTATGCACAAGACACATCATAAAATCTATTATAACTCTAACTCCATATGTTAAGAAAACAGATGTTTTTAAGTTTTTTAAAATTGCATCCAGGAGGCTAGCAAAACAGTACAGATGCGAAACAGACGAAATAACTGGTTATGTTAAGGAGGAAGATGGCATTTTGAGTTTGTGAAACTGAATTAGAGACACTCTGATTTGAGAATGATTTTTTTTTCCACAAAAGATATTTAAGCAAATGGGGAATGACACTAATGGTCATTCTGTATTGAACGTCTTCAGAGAGGTTAAGATACAAGAACTAGGAAATGTTTATCTTGTGCGGCTTGGTCACTGTTTATTTCTAAAACAGCAGTCTTCACTGCAGGGGTATGGATAAATTAAAAATGGAATTAAAATCTGTTTGTTTGCTTTTGTGTTGTTTTCTCATTTTGTAAGATCGTGAAATAGGATATAATTAGTGTTTATAGCAGGTCGAATGCTTGGTTTAGTCGGGAGATGTATAGAAGGTGGTGACGGTAGTTATAGTTGTGATTTTGAATCCTGGAATTAGGTCAGCAGAGAATGATTATTATTTTTTTCCTCCCAAGAGATAAGCAATTCTTTCACAGTTATCCTTCTAAACCCATAAATGGTAGATTAACACACACACACACAACACACACACACACACACACACAAATACATACTATTTGTTTCTGGATGAAGAGGTCAATTATCCCCTTTTTTGTGACTATGTATATGCTTACATGCTTACCTCAGCCATGTCTGACTTTTTGCAACCCACGGACTGTAGCCCGCCAGGGGTGGGATTTCTCTGCAAGAATACTGGAGTGGGTTGCCATTCCTTTCTTCAGGGGATTTTCCTGACCCAGGAATTAAAACCACATCTCTTATGTCTCCTGCACTGCAGGTGGATTCTCTACTGTCTGAATCACCAGGGAAGTCCTGTGATTATGTATAAAAATCTGTTACACTTGCCCTTCCCTCTTTTGAGGGGAATGGTGGGTGCAGTGTGATATTTCTCTATTTCTTTAAAGCCTTCTCAGTCAAATATAGAAATCACTAGTCAAATATATTTTGCTTAGATCTCAGGAGATATGTGCTATTTCTTTACCAAGAGCTCAGGGTTTTGATAAGCCATGGAATTTTTAAAAATGAAATAAAATTCCACTCTTGGATTCCATCTATATAGTTTATTGTTCACTTTCAAGGTCCTTCTGGCTTTTCAAAATAATAAGAAGAAATCAAGCTGTGCCTTGTTTCTCCATAGACTATATATTAGTTTCTTATTCAAGACTTCAAAGTCCAAATCTTGGAGATATAGCTCTATCATTTTAATGGTAGTATTCATTTCACCATGATTTGTGGTTAAATTTGGTTGGTTTGTTTAGTCTTGTCTTACATACCCAGACAAAGAGCCTGCCACTGAATATTCTAGTCAGATCATATAGCTGTCTCCCTTTTCCTTAGCAAGGATTAACTAAGTACCAAAGTTCAATCTCAGGGAAGATGTCATTGTAATTGGTTGTGTGAATGTTCTTATCAGGCCTTTATCCAATGGGATAAGTACAGATGCTTATAGCTGTTGTAATTTTCATTGATACATATTTTCCTCTTTTTCTTCTTGACACACGTTTATTTCTGACTGTTTAATATACCATTTTATCACTATTGTCATTGTGAAGTTTGATAAGTTCTCACTTAGGATGAGGCATGATTAAACTCTTAACAATCCAGCAGGCATTGTACTAAACTAGATTCTTTACATATGCTAACCAAAATGTGAGTTATATTAAGGCTCACAACTCTACCAGGTAAGCACTTCTGTAATCACCATTTTACAAATGAAGAGTCTAAGTCTTAGAAGGATTAACTGAGCCAAAGCCAAGATGTGATACATGGTGAAGGGGGTTTCTATATTTCTTATATTGATACTGACCTCATTACCTAGATGCTTTTGATTTTCAGTATTTCTTCTTGGATCTATTACTTTCCTTCTACCTAGGAACTCTTCACCCTCTTTAATAAACTGGAGCATAGAAAGCATTCCTCAGGTCCTTCACTCTCACCCCAGAAGGGAGATCAGGTTACATTTATAGCATACATAATTGGTGAGTGCCTTAGGCAGAAAGATAAACATAGCACATGGCCTGCAGGTAGCTAGAATAGTTCCATCATTGCTGGACTGTTTTGGGCATCAGATTGAAGCAGTCTTTGGTGGCTTCCCCTAAATAGTTTTTCACAAAAACAGTGCAGGAAAACCACCTCTTTGTGGGGGCTGCTGGCTGTTGACACTGTAGAATGGAAGAGAAATCCTGACTTCACCCCCATCTTTCCATTGTCCTCTCCTCCCCCTGTTAGTCTGACTGCCAGCCCCTGTAACAGTGATATAGGACTTGTGGAAACTCTTTCTATGGCACTGCTGTACTTCTATGTCTTTGGGAACAAATACTAGCTAGAACTTTTGTGCTATTCGAGTGACCATACTTCTAACCATTCAATATGATATGTGAGCCAAAGTTGAAGACTATCTAGTAAATGAGCCCTGAATTGGAAGCCTCAGATGAAGAGAGACAGAGACAGAGTCAGAGAGAACTAAAGAAGTATTATCATGCCAAGGAACAGAGTTTACTAAAGAGGATGACCAAATAAATATTGTCAGAGTTTTCTAATTCAAAAGCCTACTAAACTCTGAAAATCAGACATAAGCTAGCATATCTGCCGTTTATTTCAGGTATGGTAATTTACAAAGCATATCACCAAACATAATCATTCATCCATCATCCAGTAATTATAGGAGCCCTCTTGTTTCTCCTGCTTTTGATGCCCATAAATATTGCTTTTGTTGAGAACATCATTTATCTGTTATACAAACTGTTAAACAGCCTCCTAAGGGTTCTTCCTGCCTCCCTATATTGTGTTCAGATGTTTACAATTTGGGCTTCCAGCTAGAAAGAAACCAGTAAAAAATCTTAAGTGTCTGTATCTCCTGGGGAACTCCTTTCTAACATGTGTGTATTTGATTAACATCTTTAACCTGCTTTCGAATTTTACTTTATAAAGAATTTAAATTCAGCTCTTAGGCCTGTCAGTGATATAACATATGAATTTACTCTGTGATGACCAGTATAAGAAGTCTTGTCATTTCACACCTTCTCTATACTCCAGGTCATGTTCATGTAAAGATACATATAAACCTTAGTATACCATCTGTTATGTGTATAAATTAGTGAAAATAGAACCAATCAGAGGTTATCTTGAAAGTCTGTATCTTAAACCTTATTCCACCTACTTTAGGGACTTGGGAATATCATTTGATGGCTTTGATTAAGCATGGCCAATGTAGTAAAATTTCCTTCTGTTCTAGTTGTCTCTCCTACTACAGCTGAAACACAGTATCCCCTTTATATAACATGAATGAAGTGCTTAGAATTTAGTATGACTTTGAACTCCTCAGGAGCGTCGACTTACTCTGAGTCTGAAATCACAATTCTTTCAAGGGTATATAAAGTATATAACTAATTTACCACCTGTATCTGACCCAAAGTGAGAGTTTTCGTTGTTAATTTCCTTTTATATCATGTTTTTTTTGGTTTTAAATTCATTCCGACCCTAACATGGGGGTAAAGAGTCAGCTTATATGTCCAGGTGTAGTATTTTTCCCGTTAATACACTTACTTATTTTTAGGGAGGTGTGAAGAGTTAAGCTGGGTATCGGATATAAAAGAATCCATATTTTTCCTTGTCTGTGTTATTGGATGTGTTGTTGGGGATAGATTATATAAAATTAGTAGTTAGAACTTCCAATGCTAGTAATTTCATGTTGACCATAGGGAAATTCAATTAAAAGTGTTGCGCAGGGTGGGGTTGTTATTGTCTGATAAAATTCCTGATTTTAGAGTAGTCCAACCTGATTATTTATATATCAGGGCTATAAACTGTGTCTTATCAGCCTTTCTTAGACACAACACAGTAGGGAGACCGCAATAAACTCAATAACATAAACACTGTGGGCACTATCTCAGAGTTCGGCTTCTTAAGCAACTATCCACAGCGCTGAGAAATATTTATTTCTGTGGTGTTTGCTCATGTTGCAGTTCCCCTTTAATTGTATATTCTCCTCTGTCTAACATGCCAATTCTCTTTCTAGAACCCATATTTTGGTGCGCAATTTCTTGAAAGCTTTATTGTAGTATATGTTAAAAATTTCTATCTTCATAAATATGTAAATTATGCCCCCCAAATCATAAGGGTAATAAGTCCGTGTGTGGTTTCTCACATGCTACTAATTTCCCCAATCAGGTCTCTTGATGATCTACTTATCTACTTTTTTGTTTCTTATGAGAAATAAATTGCTTTTTAATGTTACATTTTATTAAGGACTTAAAATGAGTGGTGTGCCCCAAAGTGTTTGGATTTTGTGGCATTTTTAAAAAACAATCATGACTTGAAAAATCTCAATATTTGAGAGTGATGATAAAAATAGCTTTGGGCTGGAAATTCTGTATTTTGTTGGTATCAGAGTCCCCAGGAAAATTTTACAGCTAAGTAATAAACCTGGAAAATATGGGGTTTATAATGGAAAATGTTGACAGACTCTTAGCAAGCGCTACTGTAATATCTTGAATCTGATTTAAAGGAAGTTTTCAATAATGTTTTTTCCAAGCCAGTCTTTTGGGAATGGAAAGTTAAAGAAATAAAAAGGTTTTCTGCTACCACAGATAGATTTATGAAAATGTGAGAGAATCTGTGGCAGTTATACCTTGGGGCACCCATGAATAAGCTCAAAAGCATGGAGAGACTGTTTGTTCCTATAAGAAGCCCCTGTTAAAGTCTCACTGCATAGAGATCTATTTGATTTGAAAAGTGATAGTTTGTAAGTGCCATATGCATTATTACTTGGTATCTTTTCAGATAAAGGTAATTAATGAAATGGACTGTCATTTCACTTAATTAAGGTTAATTAAAAAAAAAAAATTACGGTTCCCGTTGGACCATAATAACATGAGTAGCTATGACTACATGTGTCGCATTCTAGAAGAATTATTAATTCATTCTATAGATATACATAGTATGCTCTCTCTCCCACAAAATTATGTAAAAAGTTACCTGGATTACAAATAATTTTATATTTATGCTAGTTAATTTTACAGATTAAGACAGGAAAATAAGAAATATTGAGTTGGCCAAAAAGTTCTTTTGTGTTTTTCTGTAAGATCTATGGAAAAGCCCAAATATAGAACTTACTTGGCCAATCCAATAGTTTCCTTCAGTTATCTAAATTAAGATGCAGATCACTTATTACTTAATGACTAGTTAGGCTGCATAGTACTATCAATTTGAGTTCACTGTCTTGTCCTGTCTCTCGATCATATAATACGATCTAAGGTCACACAGGAAATGCTTAAATTTATACCATTGTACCAGTATCATCTGTTCATGCATATTAGTTTTGTTGTGACCTAATATAAGATACATAAACTTCTGTGAGTCTCTCTGGTTTTTCATTTAAGATGGGAATTATATGAGTAATAACAAATGTGAGTGATGATAGTTAATGTTATTGAGTATGAGGATGTACCATGTACTGTGCAGGATAGTTTATATACATTAAGTCATTTAAGCATACAACTGTATCTCTATCCCCATAGTTTATTGTAAGAATTACAGGCTGGATAAATGACAAAGTCCCTATGGTATAATGCAAGGAACTATATTCAATATCCTGTGATAAAACTGTAAGGGAAAACAATGTGAAAATAATGTATATATATGTAAGTGAATCAGTTTGTTGTACAGTAGAAATTAACACAATATTATAAAATCAATGATACTTCAATAAGGCTTCCTGGTGTCTCAGTTGGTAAAGAATCTGCCTGCAATATGGGATACCTGGGTTAGATCCCTGAGTTGGGAAGATCCACTGGAGAAAGGAAAGAGTTACCCACTCAAGTATTCTGGCTCAGAGAATTCCTTGCCATGGGGTCACAAAGAATCAGACATGACATGACTTTCAACTTTCACATACTTCAATAAAATAAATTAAAAAAAAAAGATATTTCATGTAAAGTGCCCTTAGCCCAATATTAAGCCATAGCCTCAGTGCAAGTGTTGGCTGATTTTGCTACAGGATTCATCTTGTTTCATGAACACTTAGTTAGGTTAAAGAGACATAAAGACCACTACTTTTCCATTAATGTTTCTGCTGTGACCTAGCATTGTCGATCTACTTGAAACAAAACCAGGACATGAGACAACATCGTTCCACACAAGCTCTGATCAGTACCAATCATGAGAGATTGGATACCAGGGACTGGGAATAATCTATGAAATTTTTTCAATCTCACCATGAAACACCCACCTGTACACTCTTGGGTTTAGGGATTGCCAAACATTTTTTTCTAGTCAATAGCAGAAACTGAGTCAGCATTTCAGTATGTGTTCTGACTTGATGTGCCAAAAGCCTTTAAAGAAATAGCCATCTAAACACCTTCAAGCAAAAGATGGTAACGATAACCCTATATGCAAAACAGCAAAAAGAGACTCAGATGTATGGAACAGACTTGTGGACTCTGGAGAAGGAGCGAGGGTGGGATGTTTCAGAGAACAGCATTGAAACATGTATATTATCTAGGGTGAAACGGATAACCAGCTCCAGGTTGGGTACATGAGACAAGTGCTCGGGCCTGGTGCACTGGGAAAACCCAGAGGGATTGTGGGTGGAGAGGGAGGTGGGAGGGGGACTGGGATGGGGAATACATGTAAATCCATGGCTAATTTCATATCAATGTATAACAAAAACTACTGTAATGATGTAAAGTAATTAGCCTCAAACTAATAAAAATTAAAAAAAAAATACTATTTATATTTCACAAATTGAAAAATACCAGCACACAGATTAAGAACAGTATTGAATCTCATTAAAAACCACTCCAAACCCATATTAGCTACTATTTTATGGAATTCTTTTCTTCAATTTTGTAGAGAAATTAACTTAAGGATATTCTTTTTATTTAGCACTTGACGCATTCTTGTGAAAGATGCATTCCTTGTGAAAGCTTTATAAATTCTGTATTCAATTTAGCAGAATAACTGGTAATTCTTAGTACATACAGACAGAAAATGAAAATTCAAGGGAATCATTTCATTTGTCTTAAAATATAAATATATTTTAATTTTAAAGTTCATTACAATCTGACATTTAATCTACAAGGGACTTCATAACAAAATCCTTGGTTTAAAAACCTTATACAACAGCTTCTAACTAGAGTACCCCATTAGTAAAACGCTGTATTCATGCTAATGTGCTGGCTTGGGCGAATGATGATTCAAAGTCCCTATTATGAGGTCCTCGCCATGTGAACGTGCACTAGGAGATGGGGTGATGTAGTATCATAATTACACAATCATCCTCGTTCAAGGCATAGAGCATTGGGAATAACAGAATCCTGAAGCTGAAAATGTAGCTAACCTGATAGAAATGACTGTCATTAAGCTCATCCTTTGTTCATTTTGTGTGATGCTGTAGCATACTGAGCATAATGGAAACAAGCTTCTTAATGAACCGGATAAAATCTTTGACCTCATTGCCATGTTCATGTGCTCATAACCACTCATGCTCTCCTTTCCTTCCACTCAGCTTAACACATATATTCTGTTCATTACTCTTCACCTTAGCCTGATGAAAAATAATAAACATCTCCAACAAGCTCCTTTTCATTCAAATTTTAGACAATGAAAAATTGAAAAATTTGTGCAAATACCGTTTGGCCTAATATTTCTAATCATGACGATGAAATGACTCTCCTCACACTGTGTTCCTTCCCGTATTTAATTGGCTGGAGTGTGAAGTTTTGGCTACATAAATTCGATCTTACTAATATATTTATATTCAAGATATAGATGAAAGCATGTATGTATATATGTGTATTATTTTCATATTTGAAAGCTATACATACATATTATATCATACAAGCTATGTTAACACTTTATATCACATTATGGTATTAAATATAATTATTGCTAAATTTTTGAACATTTCACAGAATGTAGAAGAAGATTGAGCATAAAGCTATCTTTACTGCTTTTTCTCACTCACTATCATATCTGTCTTCATTTAAACTAAACCTATATTTTCCTCTCCCTTCTGGCTGCATGCCCTTCTGGGTTTTGAATGTGCTCTCTCTCTTCTGCAGCCAGTGACCTGCTTAAACTAACACTTCCTATGGTAATTAGAAGGCACAGAAGTAAGGAGAGGGGTGCAGTTAGATGTGTCCCTTACTAAGTATTTGTAAGAGTGGATCTAATACTTACATTTGGACTGCTGCATCCCTCTTAGGTCACATATACGCACACACAGTTTATGTAGTTGGAGAGAAACGTTGGTGTTCTCTTCTTCATAGTCAATGTTATAGAGATGTAATAATTTTGTGTGCAAAGACTCTATAGAGGATATCCTTTGAAGTTAGTGACTTTTCGACAATTACTAATTGCTTAAGAATGAAGCAGTACTATACTGTTTATTATATTACCTACATATGTATATTATATATTATATGATATATATATATATATATATTACTATATATATTCTATATCACCATTGGCTTCTCTGGTGGCTGAATGGTAAATAGAATCCACACCTGTTCAATGCAGGGACTGATGTGGGTTTCTTCCCCTGGGGTCAAGAAGATTCCTCTGGAGAAGGAAATGGGCAGTCCACTCCAGTATTCTTGCCTGGAAAATTCTCCCACGGACAGAGGAGCCTGGCTGGCTACAGTCCATGGGGTTGGAAATGAGTTGGGACACAAATTGGCAACTAGACAACAGTAATATTATATCCACCATATTAAAAAGCTACTAATCAAGTGGAAAAACATAGTAAATTTTTAAAAATGTGTTTTAAAAATAAGGTCATGTGAAAAGAGACGTCCAAAATGAGGGAGGGAATATAATCGTATGCATGTGACTGATTCACTTTTAATTGTTAGAGCAGAAACTAACATAACATTGTAAGGAGCAATTATTTTCCAATAAAAATGTCATTATTACAAACATAGATCATGGCAAAGACTTAAGAAAAACAACTTAAAAAACAAAGAAGTAGGAGGCCCTTTAAGGGGATGATGATGATGAGGTCATGAAATGCTTCTATTACCTTTGATGTGTGGGTTAGTGTATATAAATCAACACAATGAGATAGAACTGCATAGAACTAACACCACATACACAGGGGCTTCCCTGGTGGCTCACATGGTATAATGCATCTGGCCTACAATGCAGGAGACCTGCGTTCAAATCCCCTGGGTTGGGGAGATCTTCCTGGAGAAGTGAAATGGCACCCCACTCCAGTGTTCTTGCCTGTGAAAATGCATTAGACGGAGGAGCCTGGTAGGCTACAGTCCATGGTTGGTCGCAGGATCTCGTACACAACATTTTAAGTGAGCGACTTCAACTTCACTATACACACACAGGGGGCTTTCCTGGTGGCTCATTTGGAAAAATCTGCCTGCAATTTTCAGGAGAACCCAGCTTTGATTTTCCTGAGTCAGGAAGATCCCTGGAAAAGGGGAATGGCTACCCACTCCAGATTTTTACCTGGAGAATTCCACAGACAGAGGTGCCTGGTCAGACTACAGTCCATGGGGTCACAAAGAGTCAGATAGAATGAGTGACTAACACTTTCATTTCCATTTCTGTACACAGAGACATACACAGCGAAAAATTTATATAAAACTGTTGAAATCTGAATAAGCTCTAGGGTTGTACCAGTGTCAAATTACTGGTTGCAATATTGTAGTATGATTATGCAAAATGTTTTCAGTGGGGAAATTGATGAGGAAAAATGGAAATACCCTTTCAATTTTTTGTAACTTTCCTCTAAAATCTAAAATTATTTCAGAGTAAATTTAAAAAACTTTCTGGAGAAGAATTTGAGCAGGTAAGTGCGGGGTAGTAGGGGAACCTATGTGGATCACAACAAACTGTGGAAAATTCTTCGAAAAGATGGGAATATCAACACCCACCTGACCTGCCTCCTGAGATAACACCTGTCTGAAGGTCAAGAAGCAACAGTCTCTAAGAACGGACATTAGAACAACTAAGACTGGTTCCAAATTGGGAAATGAGTATGTCAAGAACATATATTGTCACCCTGCTTATTCAACTTATATGCACAATGCATCATGTGAAATGCCAGGCTGGATGAAGTGCATCCAAACCTGTTATCAAGACTGCTGGGAGAAATATAAATAACCTCAGATATAGCAGATGACACCACCCTTAGCCTAGCAGAAAGCCAAGGAGGTAAAAAGAGCCTCTTGATGAAAGTGAAAGAGAAAGAGTGAAAAGTCGGCTTTAAAACTCAGCGCACTCAAAAAATGAAGATCATGGCATCCAGTCCCATCACTTCATGGCAAATAGATAGGGGAAACAATGGAAACAGTCCAGAGACTTTATTTTATTTTTTTTTTGGGCTCCCAAATCACTGCAGATGGTGAACTGCAGCCACGACATTAAGAGTATGCTTTGCTCCTTGAAGAAAAGCTAAGACAAATATAGATAGCATATTAAAAAGCAGAGACATTACTTTGACAACAAAGGCCTGTATAGTCAAAGCTATGGTTTTTTCCAATAGTCATGTATGGATGTGAGAGTTGGACTATAAAGAAAGCTGAGCATCCAAAGAATTGATGCTTTTGAACTGTGGTGTTGGAGAAGATTCTTGAGAATCCCTTGGACTGCAAGGAGATCCAAGTAGTCAATCCTCAAGGAAATCAGTCATGAATATTCATTGGAAGGACTGATGTTGAAGCTGAAACTCCAATACTTTGGCCACCTGATGTGAAGAGCTGACTCACTAGAAAAGACCCAGTGAAGCTGGGAGAGTTGAAGGCGGAAGGAGAAGGGTGGATGCAACAAAGAGGATGAGATTGTTGGATGGCATCTCCAACTCAATTGACATGAGAGTTTGAGCAAGCTCTGGGAGATGGTGAAGGACAGTGAAAGCCTGACGTGCTCTGCAGTCCATGGGGTCTCAAAGAGTTGGACATGACTAAGCAACTGAACAATTTTAACAACAACAAGAGGAAGTAAATCTGTGTTTTGTCTTCAGTCCCAATATGGTTTTCCTGTATTCCAGTCAGATTGCTTGATCTCCTCATCCTTTGCTTCTCACTATGTGCAGCAAAATGCAAGTCCTAACCCTCTGAATTACTGGGTAAACATCTTGAAATTGTAGGAAGAATGACATTGCATGCATATATCTGAAAGATCACGAATATATGTCCAACAACTTCCTGATAGCAATATTATAACACCCATCTTCCTCCATATTTTAGAAACAAAAGCCACGGGGAAGCCATAAACCCAGACAAACAGGTCCTGCTACTTGATTCTGCATTTGGGAAAATCACTGTACTCCTAAAATGTGCTATACTACCCAGCTTCATTCACATAATCATCAGAGTAATTGACATAATATTGTGAACACTTTACACACATAAAGTACTTCATCCATTTGGATTGGAAAGCTTTCACTTTATGCAAAAAAATAACAGTACACTAAAAGTACTAGTTATACATTTACAGTAAAGAAATGAAGTTCTTTACTTTGTGGTTTGGGCATGGGTAGCTGAATGAAAGCTGTTGCCATTTATAGAATGGGGAATCTTCCTGGCTGAATTAGAATCACTCAGCATGCCAAACAAAGCCGCAGGCAAAGCAAAGCAAAAGAGAAGCTTGCTATTTTATAGGTTAGACAAGAAACAACCTAAATGACTTCTCTAAGGGGAGACCTTCATATTTCATGCAAACCCCAGGAAATAATTAAGGTTTCAGTGCAATTCTGGGACCTGTGCTCTAGAAAATGCCTCCATAAACTTCATATTTCATCTGGAGTACAATCGAGATGCTCTCTTATTCCTTACTACCTCTTTTATATCATCCTCCTTTCAGGCAATGAGAATTTGGCACATAAATAAAAAGCAGGAGGTTTGTTTTCAGGGAGGGGAGAAATATGATTCAAATTCCTGCCAGGTGCTTTATCACCAATTTGGGAGGCTGCAATCTGTTATTAGACATCCTGATACAAAGATGGAGAGGAAAAACTATTGGTAGAAAAGAGAGATTTAAAGAAAAAAAGCCCTTGGAAGGTAAACTGAAAACACAAAAGTACTTGAAAGTAAAAATAAGCTAACTGTTTCTCATTTAATATTCCAGGAAGAGAAAAAAGCTCATTAGAATCACTTAAAATTATAATGAGAGGTATATGATCTTTTAGACTCAATCTCTCTAATACCACAGTAGTTATTTCACCTAAATTATGGCGTTTTTCCAGTTGTCATGTACAGATGTGAGAGTTGGACCATAAAGAAGGCTGAACACTGAAGAACTGATGCTTTTGAACTGTGGCCTGCCAGAGAGAATTCTTGAGTCCCTTAGGTGCAATGAGACCAAACCAGTCATCCAACCCTGAATATTCATTGGAAGGAATGATGCTGAAGCTGAAGTTCCAGTACTTTGGCCACCTGATGCAAAAGAGCTGACTCACTGGAAAAGATCCTGATGCTGTGAAAGATGGAGGGCAGGAAGAGAAGTGGGTGACAGAGGATGACGTGGCTGGATGGCATCACTGACTCAATGGACATGTGTTTGAGCAAACTCCAGGACACGGTGAAGGACAGGGAAGCCTATTGTACTGCAGTCCATGGGGTCACAAAGAGTCGGACAGGACTTCCTGACTGAACAACATAAATGAGCAGTCCACAAATCTTATGGGGTCAGAGTAAAAGATGCAGGCTGTCAGTTGTCACTGGGTGATAAAACGGATTCAGATTGTGTCCCTTGTCGCTATGACCTGTGGCCTCAAATGAATTCTGTCACCTGTGTAGGTTTCATTTTCCCCATCTGCAATATAGGGCACATCAGATGGTCTTAAAGCTGGCCCCTGTGAGGACCTAGGACTCTCTCAGGGCTCCATGAAGCCCCTTCAATACCCCCCTACTGCTATAGACATGGCTCAGTTTTATTTGCTTAGATTTTCAAGTAAAATTTCACTGGACAAAACAACTTCATGTTTTATAAATCTTAAATCAGTGAAATAGATAAACTGGAGTGTCTTGCTGTGCCAAAGTTTCCACTAGTTCTGGTGTTAATTGTTTTACTGATTCACTACATCCACAGAACTTTGGCTGCTCACACTATCTAATGTAAGGAATTATTCTGACCTCAGCTCTTTGGCCAATTCACTGCTGGTTTCACATGCTTCAACCTTACAAACAATCCAATTTTCTGATATGAAAATTAGAGGTCATGATGATAGCACTTGGAGAAAGCAGGCTTAGGAACCTGTGCAGGAAAGCATAAGAGTATAGGAGACTCAAGTTTTATTCTGAAACCTAGAAATATTAAATATTTTACATGAGATTACTACCTCCTCTACCCTCAGCATAGTGTAAGAACAAGTGTTAAATCTTTTATATCTGAGATTTTAAAATTGAGCATTTTTGAAATGACATTATTGTTGTCATTCAGTCACTTAGTTGTGTCTGACTGTTTGTGACCCATGGGCTGCAGCACGCCCAGCCTTGTCTGTCCTTCACTATCTCCTGGGGTTTGCTCAAACTCATGTTCATTGAGTCAGGGACTCTATGTGTCTTTCCTTACTGCTTTCATCTCAAATATTATCCAAAATTATAACAGTAGACACTCTTATTCTACACTAAGTAACATTTTTAGCACAACTATTAACTTATTCTCATAACTGCTCTATGAAAAGAGTAATGTTATAATGCTAATTTTCAGGGGCACAGAGAGAAAGTAAATAACATGTCAAGGGCCACATGGCTAATAAGTGAAGAGCTGGAGTTTGGACCCATTCAGTCTGGTTCTAGAGTCTATATGCTTAACACAAACTAACACCAAACCATACCTTTTAAATCATTAATTTATAGAATCACTTGTGATCAGTATCAATACTGTATGATACCTCACAGAGCAGTTTTGAGCTTGCTTTATCATAATTTTTTTATGTAAACATCAGTTGAAAAAAAAAAAAGCCTCCCAAAGTAGATGGAAAAAAAATTCCCCCCACTTGATTCTGAAAAATGTGACATAGACCCTGATGATAAAGCAATAAAAACATTTTGTTTTTTTATATTTTTTTTTTCCATGAAGACAGCAAAAAGTGTTATTCATGATGGAATCTTCTCTGTTATGGGTGTGATGATGAGACACAACTACAGAAAAATGTCATGCTCCTCAGCCTGTGTGTGCACGCTCAGTTGCTCAGTTTGCTCCAGTCCTCAAATTCCAGAGGAGGGCAAGTGACTTTAAGCCACCGTGATGCATGTGTTTGGAAAGGAAAGCGTGCAGAATGGCTTCAAGACCTGGCTCAGGCAGGCATCAGAGTTACCTGATAGAGGATCCAGGTATCTCAACCTACTGATGTGTCCTTTAGGACTTAAGTTGTTCAATCTTCCCTCATCTATAAACTGGGAGAATAATGGGCCATACCTGCTAGAATTTCAGTAAATATTATATACTACAAAGTATATAAAGCACCCAGCAAATGCCTGTTGCATAAAACATGCTTTATCCACATGAATTTAACCATTACCAGTGTTATTCACCATAAAGTTTCCTTCACTCTAAACCCATACACTTTTCAGATTCTGCCAAGTGGTCTTTTAAAAACCGCTTGCCCAACTTGTTAGCAACAACTCTGAAAGAAGGAATTCTCACAATTATCTCTATCCTGCATTCATAAAGCCCCAGGAAGGCATATAGCATTATACAAACATTAAATAATAATATGTTCTGCTCTGCTTACCAAATTAAATCAAGTTCTAAAGGCAGCACATGCAGAGTGAAAAGGCTGCTGATAAAGAAGCAATCTGACGTTTAAACGTGTGTTTCTATTACATAAACTGCTATAGAATGATGTACCGATGGAAGAATGCAAGGAAACATTGGAATGTAGATGAAATTTTAAGAAATACTTTCTTCTTATACATAAAAACATAGATTCTAATATTTACGCTCTGTATGAGTTTAGTCATGTAACTTAAATTCTCTGTGACTCACTATTTGCCGTGATCAGGACATACTGATGACACTTCCCTCACTGGTTTGTGATTAAAAAATTAATTAATGAATAAAATATATAGAAGGAGTGGCTTACACAGAGCAACTGTCTTATGTTAATTATAATTATTATTCCTTCTTCTTACATTTTTCACAGGTATTCTATAACATAAATATAAATTGGCTATTTTGCAGCATCATACCTCCCCTCCTAACAACTCTGTCACATAAAAAAAAGGATGCAGCCAAAATGAAAGTGGGTATTGGAGTAATTACTGTGATGATATCTCATTTTCATAAATTCTCTTTTTGGTGAGAATTGAAAGAAAAAAAAAATGGACTCTTCTAACTTACTGAGATAGCCATCTGTAAAATACTTGTGTTGACTCAGACCAAATTATTCATATTTTACAGACATTTCTGAAACAATTCTCTGTTCCCAAGCTTTCAACAACTATAGCAAATAAAAGAAGATTGTTTTTAAATACTCCGTGTTTCAGGAGCTGAGCCAGGGACTTTACATGAGCTATTTTATTTAATATTTGCAAATCACTACAGCAATAGAAGTTTATTAACTTTCTATTGCTATAACTAAACTACCACAAATGTAGTGGCTTAAAACAATACAAATATATTTTCTTACAGCTCTGGACTTCAGAGGTCAAAAATCAGTTTCCAGACTGGAGGAAAATCAAGTGTTGGCAGGCCTGCTTTCCTTCCAGAGGTCTCAGGGAAGATCTTGGGCTTCCCTTGTGGCTCAGCTGGTAAAGAATCTGCCTGCTGAGCAGGAGACCTGGGTTCGATCCCTGGGTTGGGAAGATCCCCTGGAGAAGGGCAAGGCTACCCACTCCAGTATTCTGGCCTGGAGAATTCCATGGACTGTATAGTCCATGGGGTCGCAAAGAGTTGGACACGACTGAGTAAACTTCACTTTCACTTACTCCCCTGTCTTTTCTAGCTTCTAGAGGTTGACTGGTAGCTTCAGTTTGTGGCCCCCTTCCTCATCTTCAAGGCACATCACTCCTACTCTACTTCCATTTTTATATCTTCTCTCCCTTACTCTGATCCTTTTTGCCTCCCACTTATGTGGATAGCCCGCTTGGATGATCCAGGATAATTCTCCTTATCTCAAGATCTTTAATTTAATCACAGCAGCACAATGCCCTTTAACATCTAAATTAACATGTCCTCAGAAGCTGGGGATAGGACATATCATATTTGAAGGCAGAAGGGATTGTTTTTCAGCTTACTACAGGTAGACAGTATTGTGTTCATTTTGCAGATGAAGAAAAAAGTAGTAATTGTTAACTCCATTAATACACAGAAAATTCAAAAGGGTTGAATAGTTTATTCAAATTCATAAAACCCAAAAAGTGGGCACTGGCATACTAATGTAAGTCCTTTTGACTCTAATGCTGTTCCACTACACAATTCTGCCCCCAAATGAGGAATAAAAAGATAAAAGGACTCCCTTCTTACAGGTAGGATGTTTTTTTTGTTTTCATTTTCTTTATGACTTCAAAATATTTACCAAATAAATACTGAATAGCTGCCTACATGTAACACCCAATTTTAGGTGCTGGGAAAAAACAGGAATTAGACCAGGTCAGTAACTACTAGGTAATCTCATATCTTCCCATATGTTTGAATACTTATAATGTGGGTGTGTGCACTATATTTCAGTCATGTCCGACTTCTTGACAATTTATAACTTTTAAATCTATATGCATAGACTTGACCAAATTCAACTACCTATTTGATAGCTCCATTTTTATGTTCAATAAACCATTTTCAATTTGCCACATCTGGAACTGAACTGGCTTTCTCTACCTCAGGCACGCACAGCACTACCATATTTCCCCTCCCTCACCACCCAGTAATCAGTAATCAAAATACCTTAATTTGTCTCAAAAAAGTATCTTAATTCCACTCACTTCTTATTTTCACACTCCCCAGACTTCTAACTTGTACCTTCATTTCAGTTTCTTCAATTGCCTTAATCTAATCGTCATACATAAATTGGCATGATCTCTTAGAGAGTAAATTAGATTATATCATTTCCAGGGCCAAAATACTTCAATATTCATGGCATTATAATAAAATCCAAATTTTTCATGCTACTCAGTAATACCACATACCTTGCTATGTTTACATTTGTGTGCCTGTTGTCCTGGCATAACTAGTAATAGAGTCTCCATTTCACTCTTAAAATTGTTCATTTGGATGAAAAATTACATGGTCCACCATATATATATAAGGGTTTGTGTAGCATTTTTTCTCTGCCTAAGTTTATTCCAATAGCAAAAGTCTCC
>JAJLRB010000041.1:0-30622 GCA_020976825.1 Odocoileus hemionus
AAGGCCATAGATGGCTGCCGGCTCACCCTCTTTGGTATTTGCTAGACACAATCTTTTGTTCTGTGAGTTCAGATATAAGAGTGCATCATTAGAGCCTTCCCATGGAAATGGTCCTTTGTTTTTCTGGCAATCCCATGGTTTTCCTTGTTCTGTCTGTGCTATGTCACATTAGACCCCTCAAGTTTCCTCATGGCAGTCAACCCTGGTCCTTTCCCTGAAGACTGACGGTGCAGCCTGCACCTCCACACACTGCTACACAGAGCCCCCACTCGCTGCAAGTGGATGCAAGCATGTGAGCTGCTTCTCAGCTGGTAATTGCCATTTGGTGCAATCCATGTGGTGAATTTTTTCAGTTGTTTTTCTCCTTAAGTACCTAAGCTCTCCAATGACCCTGCCTGTGAGAGAGTTTCCTATTGTGTGGTAAGCGCTCCTCCTTGACTCCCCACGCCCCCAGGCCATTGTCCATCCCAAAACCCTTTTATCCCTTTTCATCTTTATCCTTTGCCCAACCTCATTCCAAGGAAATTGGGTTTGCCTTTCTGTACATCTGGGACCACCCACTGGTGATCAAAACTTGTTCTGTGGGAGTTGCTTCACATACAGATGACCTTTTGATATATTTGTGAGGGAGAAAGTGGTCTCTCTATCCTATTCTTCTGCCATCTGGGATGTCCCTTGATGTAATAGTCTATGGACAATGTTGTCTTCCTTTTTCTTAGATTGCCAGGAGAAATATTAATAACCTCAGATAAGCAGATGACACCACCTTTATGGCAGAAAGTGAAGAGAACTAAAAAGTCTCTTGATGAAAGTGAAAGAGGAGAGTGAAAAAGTTGGCTTAAAGCTTAACATTCAAAAAACTAAGATCATGGCATCTGGTCCCCATCACCTCATGGGAAATAGATGGGGAGACAGTGGAAAAAGTGTCAGACTTTATTTTTGGGGGCTCCAAAGTCACTGCAGATGGTGACTGCAGCCATGAAATTAAAAGACACTTACTCCTTGGAAGGAAAGTTATGACAAACCTAGATAGCATATTAAAAAGCAGAGACATTACTTGGCTAACAAAGGTCCGTCTGTCAAGGCTATGGTTTTTTCCAGTGGTCATGTATGGGTGTGAGAGTTGGACTGTGAAGAAAGCTGAGCGCTGAAAAATTGATGCTTTTGAACTGTGGTGTTGGGGAAGACTCTTGAGAGTCCCTTAGGACTGCAAGGAGATCCAACCAGTCCATCCTAAAGGAGATCAGTCCTGGGTGTTCATTGGAAGGACTGATGCTGAAGATGAAACTCCAGTACTTTAGCCGCCTCATTCAAAGAGTTGACTTATTGGAAAAGACCCTGTTGCTGGGAGGGATTGGGGGCAGGAAGAGAAGGGGACAACAGAGGATGAGATGGCTGGATGGCATCACCGACTTGATGGGCATGGGTTTGAGTAAACTCCGGGAGTTGGTGATGGACAGGGAGGCCTGGTGTGCTGCGATTCATGGGGTCGCAAAGAGTCGGACACGTCTGAGTGACTGAACTGAACCTAACTGAACTGTGTCTTTCCCTCCATTTCTTTTAGCTTTTGCTGCAAAGCTGGTCTAGTGGTGTCAAATTCTCTTAGATTAGCCCATTTGTGAAGTTTTTATTTCTCCATCAAATCTAAATGAGAGACCTTCTGGGTAGAATATTCTTGGTTGTAGGTAATTCCCTTTCATCACTTCAAATATACCTTGCCACTTCCCTTGGCCTGCAGTTTCCTCTGAAAAATCAGCTAATAACTTTAAATTCCTTTGCATGTTGTCATGTTTCCCTTATTTCTTTCACTACTTTGCCTTTAATTTTTGTCAATTTTATTATTCTCTGTCTCTACATGTTGCTTCTTGGGCTTACCTGGCTGGGACTTTGCATTTCCTAGTGGCTGTTTTCTTTCCATGTTAGCTATTATCACTTCAAATACTTTATCAGGCCCTTCATCTCTCTCTTCCTCTCTTTTTCTGGGCATCTATATTGTGACTGTTGGTGCATTTAATCTTGTCCCCGAGGTCTCTTTGACTATCTTCATTTGTTCTCTCTCTCTCTCTCTCTTTTTTTTTTTTTTTGGCATGAAGCAGAAAATAATAACTTTTTACTTTTCCAGGCAAAGGGTGACACAGCCAACTCCTGCTCCTCAAAAACTATGTGTTCCAACCCAGGAGGATTTAGTGAGGAGTTTTACAGCAATAGTTAAAAAGTTAGGGTTGCTGACAAGATTAAGTTGTATGCAGGACCTTCTCCTCTCTAATCTGGTCTCATTCTTTTATACACACACACACACACACACACACATGGTTTTATTTTTTATTTAAATTTTTGCTCTATCTGGATTTAGTTTTTTTTTTAAGGATAAGTGTTTTGCAGAATTTTTCTGTTTTCTGTCAAACCTCAACATGAATCAGCCATAGATGTACATATATCCCCTACTTTTTGAGCTTCCCTTCCATTTCTTTTCCCACTCCACCCCTCTAGGTTGATACAGAGCTGCTGTTTGCATTCCTGAGCCATACAGCCAATTCCCATTGGCTATTTATTTTACATGTGGTAATGTACATTTCCATGTAACTCTTTCCATACATCTCACCCTCTCCTCCCAACTCCCCATGTCCATAAATCCCTTCTCTATATCTGCTTCTCCACTGTTGCCCTATAAATAAATTCTTCACTACCATTTTTTTGAGATTCCTTGTTTATGCTTTAGAATACTATATTTATCTTTCTCTTTCTGACATACTTCTCTCTGTATAATAGGCTCCAGTTTTATCCACCTCATTAGAACTGATTCAAATGCATTTCTTTTTATGGCTGAATAACATTCCATTGTATATATGTACCACATATATGTATCCATTCATCTGTCGATGGACATCTAGGTTGCTTTCATGTTCCAGCTATTGTAAATAGTGTTGCATTGAACAATGGGATACACGTGTTTTTTTTTTTTTTTTTTCAGTTTTGGTTTTCTCCCGATATATGCCCTAAGAGTGGGATTTGCTGGGTCATTAATAGTTTTATTCCTAAGTTTTTTAAGGAATCTCCATACTGCCTTCCATAGTGGCTGTACCAATTTACATTCCCACCAACAGTGTAAGAGCATGCCCTTTTCTCTACACCCTTTCCAGGATTTATTGTTTGTAGATTTTTGATGATGGCCATTCTGACAGGTGTGTGGTGATATGACATTGTAGTTTTGATTTGCAGTCCTCTAATAATGAGCGGTGTTGTGCATCATTTCACGTGTTTGTTGGTCATCTGTATGTCTTCTTGGAGAAATGTCTCTTTAGGTGTTTTCCCACTTTTCAATTGGATTTTTTTTTTTTCTTATATTGAGTTGTATGAGCTGCTTGTTGTATATTTTGAAAATTAATCCTTTTGTCAGTTGTTTCATTTGTTATTATTTTCTCCCATTCTGAGGATTGTCTTTTCACCATGCTTATTGTTTCCTTTGATGTGCTAAAATTAAAAATACATATACCAGAACAAAACTAACTAAAGCACAAACTGGAAAGCAAAACTAAAGTAAGGTGCCAATTGGAGAATAAAGCAATGAAAACAAAACTAAAAAATATGTTGAGATGAATGTAGAGAAAGAAAAGAAAGAATAGATATGCACAGCTAAACAGAGGTACATAAGAAAGATTTATATATGTTACAGATTAACTGTAAGGAGAAAAAATAACAATAAGAAAAGCAAACAAAGAAATAAATGTAGACAAAGATAATAATAGATTTAAAAAATTAAAATTAAAAAAAAAGAGGGGGAAAAAAAAAAAATTTGACAGAACTGCAAAAGCCCAACATAGAGACAGATGTTTATAACAACCATAAAAAGTGTGACTGAATATATATATACACACCCATAAGCAAAATCAAAACAGTCCAACAAAAATAAAGTACAATAGTTTGACTCAACAAACAAAGGAAACCAAAAATTATATCTATCAGAACAAAACTAACTAAAGCAAAAACTGGAAAACAAACTAAAGCAAGGTGTCAACTGGGAAGGAAAGCAGTGAAAATAAAACTAACAAATATGTTGAGAAGAAAGAAGAAAAAGAAAGAATAGATATGAAAAGTTGAATAGAGGTAGATGAAGATTTGTATATGTTACAGATTAACTGAAAGTGGAAAAGAAAGCAAAGGAATAAATGTAGAAAAAGATAACAGTAGGTTTAAAAAATTAAAATAAAAAAAAAAAAAGAGACAGAGAAAAGGAAAAAAGAAAATCTCCACAGAACTGCAAAAGCCCAACATAGAGGCAAAGGTTTGTAACAGCGGTAAAAAATGTGACTGAGAAGGGGAAAAAAAAAGTCAAAAACTTAATTGGACTTCATAGTGCCAATAAAATAGACAACTACAACAGAAGGGGAGGAAAGGAAAAAAAAAATCCAAAATAATCTATGGAACAACTCAAAACGTAAGAATAATAAATGTGTGTTTTGTTTGTTTGCTTGTTTTTCCCTTGAGTTGCTGCTGTCAGAGTCCTTTCCCTCATGGGAGTCACAGTCCACTTCACCTCCTAGGATGCCCCTCAACACTCTGCTGATTTTGGGGCCTGCTGTGGTGGCAGTTCAGGTTCTAATATGGTCCTACTGCTGTGTGTTCTTACCTCCAATGTCCACAGCTATCAGAACTAGTGCGTTTTCTTTTGTGGGAGCTTTCAATGACCTTTTAGCTATTCCATAGACACAGAGTCTGCCTAGTTGATTGTGTGGATTTAATCTGAAGCTTGTACAGCTGGTCGGAAGGTTTGGGTCTTCTTCCTTAGCCACACTGCTCCTTAGCCATCTACACTGCCAGGGTTTCAATTGTGGTTTTATTCCCACCTCTACATGTGGATTGTCCCCTGGGGTTTGCTCCGGAGGCTGCCCTGGAGGACTTGGATTTGCCCCTGTGAGGGCCAGTTGTGGAGGTGGAGCAGCTGCCTGGGTCACAGGGGATCTGGCATCACCAGGTACTCAAGGGAGTTGGCAGTGAGGGCAGCAGGAAAAAAATGATATGGCAACCATTATTGGCCAATATGCATCAGTATTCTTCTCCAGAGAATCCCCTCCCTGACCAATAAGTGTCATGGTCTTCGTAGACCAGGACCTGGGGACTGAAGTCAACAAGAAGAAGGATGCAGGAGATCCAAGTCTCAAGTGAAACAAGGGTACTTTATTTGCAGCAACAAATACTTGTGTATCTTCAATAAAATGATTATTCAGCCATTTAAAAGAATGACATTCTACCAGTTGCAACAAAATGGATAGTCCTTTAAGTAAAAGGTTACTGAAGAGAGTCACTGAAGAGAATTCAAGCAGGTGCTCTTTCCCATGATCTCAGTCCTGAGAACTGTGGGCAGCTCTGCTCGTTCCTATTTTCCAGGAACTTATAAGGAACAGAGAATCCTTGAGAAATGGAGCACAAAGGAAGAAACCATATTGGATCCCTTAAAGTTGAACGTCCTCTGACAGAGAAGTCTGGCAGGCCACAGTCTGCAAGGTCACAAAGAGTCAGACATAACGGAAGCAACCCTGTGCACATAGACACAAGAGTTTTTGTTTGTTTGTTTGTTTGTTTTTGCCTGTGACAGCTCTGGCCCAGTGAGAGTTGACTGTGAAGGTGGCACAGCTCTATGGTTTGTGGGGACTATGGTGGCAGAAAGTGTGCAGGGACACGGACTGCCTCCACTTCAGGAGTTAAGGCCCTACCAGAGTCTTTTTCTGAGTTTTTTTGTAGGTGGTGATCAGAAGGCCTCTTTGGTCAGTTTTTCTCCATAGCTCCATCCATCAGGCACTTAGAAGGCTTCCTTCCTGGGGTCCTTCTCTGGTGTTTGGTATTTCAGGCACATAGAACGCCTCCCCCTGGCTGGAGTCCAACTCTGTAGATCAGGCACTTAAAGGGGCACCCTGGGTGGGATCCTACTCTGAAGTTCAGTGCATCAGGCTTTTGATGGACCAGACTCTCTATTGTTCAGCTGCCAATGCTGGCATGTAGGAAGAGAGAGGCTATGGTGATGGCCCCACCCCCTATGCATGACTCAGCAGTGTTGCCTTACTTCCATGGCTGCCTAGCTTTCCTTCACAGGCATTTCCCACCACAATCTCCTCCTTTACATCCTCTTGATCTGTCTTTCTGTGGTCATCAGCAGTCCTCACCCTGGGATTGCCCCACAATTTCTAAACTCCAGCTCCCAGCTGCTGTGCCTTCCAGGGGACCAGTGTTCCTGTCCAGTCTGTATGGCTGCAACAAGGACTGTCTGATTCTCATTACATTTTAGTTCAGTTCAGTTCAGCCACCCAGTCGTGTCCGACTTTGCAACCCCATGAATCACAGCACGCCAGGCCTCCCTGTCCATCACCAACTCCTGGAATCTACCCAAACCCATGCCCAATCGAGTCGGTGATGCCATCCAGCCATCTCATCCTCTGTCGTACCCTTCTCCTCCTGCCCCCCAATCCCTCCCAGCATCAGGGTCTTTCCAATGAGTCAACTCTTCACACGAGGTGGCCAAAGTACTGGAGTTTCAGCTTCAGCATCAGTCCTTCCAATGAACACCCAGGACTGATCTCTTTTAGGATGGACTGGTTGGATCTTTTTGCAGTCCAAGAGACTCTCAAGAGTCTTCTCCAACACCATAGTTCAAAAGCATCAATTTTTTTAGCACTCAGCTTTCTTCACAGTCCAACTCTCACATATATACAAGACCACTGGAAAGGCATTCCGTTTAGGCTTCCACATATCAGCTGTTTCACTCTCAGCCTTAAATGTTTCTCCCTGACTCAGACAGTTGTCCCAGTGTGAGGAAGGAACACCTGTTTCAGTTTGTCCCCCCCCCCCCCCAATGAGGGCAGGTCTAGTCCTACTATTACTCCTGTTTTTCCCCGAAGTTCATTAGTCTTACTGAGTTTTGCACAGTTTTATATATTATTTACCACTGATCAGGTACACCTGTCTGCTCTCAGCTGGTGTTCTTCATGCACTTCTGTGTCTGAAGGCATATTCCTGATGTATCCATGAAGAGAGATGTACTCCACATACACTTACTCTTCCACCATCTTGTTCTTCCTCTGTTCTCATTATCTTTTATTCTATTCCACAGCAAAGATTATACCACTCTGTCTTCCAGATCATTTATCCACTTCTCTGCTTCATTTATTCTGCTCTTGATTCCTCTATTGAATTATTCATTTCAGTTATTATACTGTTTATTTCTGTTTCTTCTTTAGTTCTCCTAGGTCTTTGTTAAACACTTCTTACATCTTCTTGATCCTTGCCTCTAATCTTTTTCAAGATTCTGGGTCATCTTCATCCTGGGTCATCTTTTAAGATCATCATCATCTGAAGTCAGGCAGGTTGATTCCTCCAGTTCCATTCTTCTTTCTCAAGATTACTTTGGCTATTCGAGGTTTTTTGTATTTCCATACAAATTGTGAAATTATTTGTTCTAGTTCTGTGAAAAATACCGTTGCTGGTTTGATAGGGATTGCATTGAATCTATAGATTGCTTTGGGTAGTATAGCCATTTTGACAATATTGATTCTTCCAATCCATGAACACGGTATATTTCCCCACCTGTTTGTGTCCTCTTTGATTTCTTTCATCAGTGTTTTATAGTTTTCTATGTATAGGTCTTTTGTTTCTTTAGGTAGATATACTCCTAAGTATTTTATTCTTTTTGTTGCAATGGTGAATGGTATTGTTTCCTTAATTTCTCTTTCTGTTATCTCATTGTTAGTGTATAGGAATGCAAGAGATTTCTGTCTGTTAATTTTATATCCTACAACTTTACTGTATTCATTGATTAGCTCTAGTAATTTTCTGGTAGAGTCTTTAGGGTTTTCTATGTAGAGGATCATGTCATCTGCAAACAGAGAGAGTTTCACTTCTTTTCCTATCTGGATTCCTTTTACTTCTTTTTCTGCCCTGATTGCTGTGGCCAACACTTCCAAAACTATGTTGAATAGTAGTGGTGAGAGTGGGCACTCTTGTCTTGTTCCTGATTTCAGGAGAAATGCTTTCAATTTTTCACCATTGAGGGTGATGCTTGCTGTGGGTTTGTCATATATAGCTTTTATTATGTTGAGGTATGTTCCTTCTATTCCTGCTTTCTGGAGAGTTTTAATCATAAATGGATGTTGAATTTTGTCAAAGGCTTTTTCTGCATCTATTGAGATAATCATATGGTTTTTATCTTTCAATTTGTTAATGTGGTGTATTACATTGATTGATTTGTGGATATTAAAGAATCCTTGCATTTCTGACAAAGCCACAGTCATCAAGACAGTATGGTACTGGCACAAAGACAGAAATATAGATCAATGGAACAGAATAGAAAGCCCAGAGATAAATCCACGAACCTATGGTCACCTTATCTTCGACAAAGGAGGCAAGAATATACAATGGAAAAAAGACAACCTCTTTAACAATTGGTGCTGGGAAAACTGGTCAACCACCTGTAAAAGAATGAAACTAGAACACTTTCTAACACTATACACAAAAATAAACTCAAAATGGATTAAAGATCTAAATGTAAGACCAGAAACTATAAAACTCCTAGAGGAGAACATAGGCAAAACACTCTCCAACATAAATCACAGCAGGATCCTCTATGACCCACATCCCAGAATTTTGGAAACAAAAGCAAAAATAAACAAATGGGACCTAATGAAACTTAAAAGCTTTTGCACAACAAAGAAAACTATAAGCAAGGTGAAAAGACAGCCCTCAGATTGGGAGAAAATAATAGCAAACAAAGCAATAGACAAAGGATTAATCTCAAAAATATACAAGCAACTCCTCCAGCTCAACTCCAGAAAAATAAATGACCCAATCAAAAAATGGGCCAAAGAACTAAACAGACACTTCTCCAAAGAAGACATACAGATGGCAAAAAAACACATGAAAAGATGCTCAACATCACTCATTATCAGAGAACTGCAAATCAAAACCACAATGAGGTACCATTACAAGCCAGTCAGGATGCCTGATTTCCAAAAGTCTACAAGCAATAAATGCTGGAGAGGGTGTGGAGAAAAGGGAACCCTCTTACACTGTTGGTGGGAATGCAAATTAGTACAGCCATTATGGAAAACAGTGTGGAGATTTCTTAAAAAAGCTGCCATATGACCCAGCAATCCCACTTCTGGGCATACACACCGAGGAAACCAGATCTGAAAGAGACACGTGCACCACAATGTTCATCGCAGCACTGTTTATAATAGCCAGGACATGGAAGCAACCTAGATGCCCATCTGCAGAGGAATGGATGAAGAAGCTGTGGTACATATACATCATGGAATATTACTCAGCCATTAAAAAGAATTCATTTGAATCAGTTCTAATGAGATGGATGAAACTGGAGCCCATTATACAGAGTGAAGTAAGCCAGAAAGATAAAGACCATTACAGTATACTAACACATATATATGGAATTTAGAAAGATGGTAACGAGAACCCTATATGCAAAACAGAAAAAGAGACTCAGATGTATAGAACAGACTTGTGGACTCTGGGAGAAGGTGAGGGTGGGATGTTTCAAGAGAACAGCATCGAAACATGTATATTATCTAGGGTGAAACAGATCACCAGCCCAGGTTGGATGCATGAGACAAGTGCTCTGACCTGGTGCACTGGGAAGACCCAGAGGGATCGGGTGGAGAGGGATGTGGGAGGGGGGACTGGGATGGGGAATACATGTAAATCCATGGCTAATTCATTTCAATGTATGACAAAAACCACTGCAATGATGTAAAGTAATTAGCCTCCAACTAATAAAAATAAATGGGAAAAAAAAAATCATCATCATCTTCAAAAGAATTCAAAATTATTCTAAATTATTTTTGTTGTTGTTGTTCTTTTTTCCTAGAATGCTGCATATCTCCATTTCACTTAGTTGTTTTTCTGTAGCTTTATTTCATTTTGAACATAGCCCTCTATTTTTTTTTTCATTCTGTTTAACTGTGATTATGGGTTTTATTCCACAAGCTGTAGGGTTGTTGTTCTTGCTTCTTCTATCTGCCATCTGGTGGATGTGGCTATCTAAGAGGCTTACGTAAGCTTCCTGATGGGAGTGACTGGTAGTTGGAAGAGCTGGATCTTTCCCTTCTGGTGGGCAGGGCTGTGCTCTGTAAAGCTTCAATCCACTTGTCCACTGATGAGTAGGACTGTGTTCATTTTGGTTATTTGCCTTGAGGTGACCCAGAACTAGAGCCTATAGTCTGTTCATTGGGGTTAATGGTAGACTCCAGGAGTGCTTATGCCGATGACTACTTCCCAGAACTGTTGCTGCCTGTCTCTTTGTCCCTGCAGTGAGTTACAGCTGTGCCCCGCCTCTGCAGGGGACCCTTCAATATAAGGAGGTAGATCTGGGCCAGACTCTTGTGGAATCACTACATTTTTCATCTATGTCCTCACGCACACAAGGCTTTGTGTGTGCCCTCCTGGAGTGGAGTTTCTATTTCGCTCAGTCCTGTGTAAGTCCTCCAACCAAATCCCACTGGCGTTCAAAGCCCGATTCTCTGAGGACTCCTCATCCCATTACTAGAGTCTCAGGCTGGGAAGCCTGACATGGGGCCCAGAATTTTCACTCCAGAAGGAGAACTTTCATGATACAGTTATTTTCCATTTTGTAGGTTGCCCACCCAATTGGTATTGAACTTTATTTTGTTGTCATTGCGCCCACCCTTCCATCTTGTTGTGGCTTTTATTTGTCTTTGGAAGTAGGGTATTTTTGCACTAGGTTCCATTGTTTTCTGGTCAATGATTATTAAGTTGTGATTCTGCTGCTCTTAAAAGGACGGGTGAGCATGTATCCTTCTACTCCATCATCTTGAACTAACCTGTCAAGTATTACTCCTACAGTATACTTTTGACTATGTTCTTCCTTGTTAGACATCTAATTAGTGGCCAAAGGGATAGCATCTACACAGTCTGATCCACAGTTTGGTCCTTTTTCCATTGCACCAAAATGCCTCAGACATGGCAAGCTTCAGCTGAGACTGGTTTTTGAAGCTCTGAGAGACATGTCCTTCAAGCACCATATAATCTTTGTAGAGTTGAATGTTGAATTTTAATTCAGCTTTTTCACTCTCCTCTTTCACCTTCATCAAGAGGCTCTTTAGTTCCTTTTTGCTTTCTACCATAATGGTGGTATCATCAGCATATCTGAGGTTATTGATATTTCTCCCATAAATATTGATTCCAGCTAGTGCTTCACCTAGCCAGGCATTTCAGATAAGGTACTCTGCATACAAGTCAAATAAGTAGAGTGACAATATACAACCGTAGCATACTCCTTTGCTAATTAAGTCAAATAAGCAGAGTGACAATATACAACCGTAGCATACTCTTTGCTAATTTTGAACCAGTCCATTGTTCTATGTCTAGTTCTACTTCTTGACCTGCATACAGATTTCTCAGGAGGCAGGTAAGGTGGTCTGGTAGTCCCATCTCCTGAAGAATTTTCCACATTGGTTTGTGATCCACACAGTCAAAGGCTTTAGTGTAGTCAGTGAAGCAGAAATATATGTTTTTTTTTTTTCTAAAATTTCTCTTGCTTTTTCTATGATCCAACAGATGTTGACGATTTAATCTCTGGTTTTCCTGTTTTTTTTCTAAATCCAGCTTGAGTGCCTGGAAGTTCTCAGTTCATCCACTGTTGAAGCCTAGCTTGGAGAATTTTGAGCATTACTTTACTAGCGTGTGAAATGAGTGCAGTTGTGCAATAATTTGAGCATTCTTTGGCATTGTGTTTCTTTGGGATTGGAATGAAAACTGACATTTTCCAATTCTGTGGCCACTGCTGAGTTTTCCAAATTTTCTGGCATATTGAGTGCAGCACTTTCACAGCATCATCTTTTAGGATTTAAAACAGCTCAACTGGAATTCCATCACCTCCACTAGCTTTGTCGGTAGTGATGCTTCTTAAGGCCTACTTGAATTCGAACTCCAAAATGTCTGGCTCTAGGTAAGTGATCACATCCTCATGGTTAATTTGGTTGTGAAGATCTTTATCTATATAGTTCTTTGTATTCTTGCCATCTCTTCTATATACCATCTGCTTCTGTTAGGTCCATACAGTTTCTGTCGTTTATTGTTCCTATCTTTGAATGATTGTTCCCTTGTTATCCCTAATTTTCTTGAAGATATCTCTAGTCTTTACCATTTTATTGTTTTCCTCTATTTCTTTGCATTGTTCACTTTGGAAGGCTTTCTTATCTCTCCTTGCTAGTCTTTGGAACTCTATATTCAGATGAGTATGTTGTTCCTTTTCTCCATTGCTTTTTGTTTATCTTCTTTTCTCAACTATATGTAAGGCCTCCTCAGAAAGCCATTTTGTCTTTTTACATATCTTTTTCTTGGAGGTGGTTTTGATCATCACTTCTTGCACAATCTTATGAGCCTCTGTCCATACTTCTTCAGGCACTCTATCAGATGTAATTCCTTAAATCTGTTTGCCACTTCCACTGTACAATCATGCAAGATTTGACTTAGTTCATACCTGAATGGGCTAGTGGATTCCCTGCTTTCTTCAATTTAAGTCTGAATTTAGCAATAAGGAATTCATGATCTGAACCACAGTCAGTTCCTAGTCTTGTTTTTTACCCACCTTATTAATGCCTCTATTTTGCTTGTTTCTTTCATCAGCTCCCTATAGCCTTCAAATCAATTTTTATTGTTAATTGAGCACAAATGTTGTTTTTGACACTGTGATAGTTGTAAACAAACTATAATTTCAATAAGTCTCACATCAAGCTAAGGCAAAAATAATATGAGATATGTTTGAGATATAATTTTAACTTTTGTTTTTTTTTTAGAAAAAAAAAGATTGATTGTATAATGTACAGTATAATGGAGACAGAGAGATAAATAGGATACTTCAGAATGTTGATTCAAGCAAGATTGGCTGTAATTTAAAATAAAATGAGGACCATAGAAATGGGAGTAATAGAACCCAGAATATTTGAAAGATTGTAATTTGAATAATCAAATTTAGTTACATATCAATTGGAAGAATAAAAAATTATAGCATTGCTTATAGTTAAGTTGTTTTTTTTTGGAAAGTACCTAGGTTCCCTGCCAACATGGAATTTAGGAAATTGCATTCATTGATGAATATATAATGAATTTAGGAAATAGCACTGATATCAATAAGTAATTTGAAATAAAAATTTCCAGTGTCCTTATGTTACAAAATCTTAGCATTGCATTTTTTATTTAATAAACAGCAACTTATGCTATTAAATGTCTCTGTGTGTGTCTGTGCATGTGTGGTTATTTTGTAAATGAGGAAAGAAAGAGATGCTGACATAAGAAAGGATACAAAACTAGACTATAAATATAACCAATGGATACATTTTGGAGTTTATGTGAAATATGTACTTCTCTTCAGCCTAAAATTTACATAACAAATGTAACTAAGCATAAATTTAAATGCATTTTCAAAATAAAAGTCTCTAGTTCTATCCATATTGCTGCAAATGATATTATTTTGTTCTTTTTATTGCTAAGTAATATCCCATTGTATATATAATGAATTTAGGAAATAACCACATCTTATTGATCTACTCCTCCTTTGATGGACATTTAGGTTGCCTCCTTGGAAGAAAAGCTATGATAATGCTAGACGCATATTAAAAAGCATATGCATCACTTTGCCGACAAAGATCCACATAGTCAAAGCTATGGTTTTTCCAGTAGTTATGTACAGATGTGAGAACTGGACCATAAAGAAGGCTGAGCACAGAAGAACTGATGCTTTGAAACCGTGGTGCTAGAGAAGACTCTTAGAGTCTTTAGACAGAAAGGAGATCAAACCAGTCAATCTTAAAGGAAATTAACTCTGAATATTCATTGGAAGAACTGATGCTAAAGCTGAAGCTCCAATATTTTGCAAACCTGACACACAAAAGAAGCCTGACTCATTGGAAAAGACTCTGATGCTGGGAAAGGTTGAGGGTAGGAAGAGAAGGAACAGACATAGGATGAAATGGTTGGATGGCATCACCAACTCACTGAACATGAGTTCGAGAAAATCCAGGAGATAGTGAGTGCAGGGAAACCTGGTAAGCTGCTGACCATGCAGTTACAAAAAATCAGGCATAAGCTCACAACTAAGCAACAATAACTAAAGTAGTTGTTAGAGGAAAATTTATAGCTCTTTGTGCTTGTGTTTGACTAACATTTCATTCATTGCTGGCCTTCCTGGGTGGCGCTAGTTATGAAGAATCTGCCAATGCAGGAGACATAAGATACTTGGCTTCAATCTTTGGGTTGGGAAGAGCCACTGGAGGAGGGCATGACACCCTAGTCTAGTATTCTTGCCTGGAAAATCCATAACAGAGGACTCTGGTGACTATCATCCATGGGATCATAAAGATTCTGCCACAACTGAAGTAACTTAGCATAGTTATGCACACAACTTAAAATTAATTAATTAATAAGCAGTGATATCAGTGAAAATGAGAAATAAGGACTCCTGAACTTCTTCCCTTACCCTAAATTAAAACCCAGCAAAACTTATTAAAATTAACTTTTTCAGAATTCTTAAAATTAGCCAAAATGTTGTAGCAGTCCATGAAGTAGTTACTCAAGAAAAGTACCTGAATCTTGGTAAGAACACTGAGCTCTGTGATATTTTTTTATTTATTTTTCATTTATTTTTATTAGTTGGAGGCTAATTACTTTACAATATTGTACTGGTTTTTGTCATACATTGACATGAATCAGCCATGGATTTACATGTATTCCCCATCCTGATCCCCCTCCCATCTCCCTCTCCAAATGATTCCTCTGGGTGGGAATGCAAACTAGTACAGCCACTATGGAGAACAGTGTGGAGATTTCTTAAAAAACTGGAATTAGAACTGCCATATGACTCAGCAATCCCACTTCTGGGCATACACACTGAGGAAACCAGATCTGAAAGAGACACATGCACTCCAATGTTCATCGCTCTGTGGTATTTTAACTTGCCCTATTCCCAACCCTTTCTCCCTAGCACACCAACAGGAGTCTTGAAAATCAACTGCTTTGAATTCACACTGAGAAATATCAGGCTAGCAGCCATTCGAAGAGCTAGAGTAAAATTGGAACTCCCACAAAGCCTCGCTCTCAGAAAATTGTCTCTGATTCTCCCCTGGAAAATTCCACTTATAGAGTTTTTCTTTCTTTTTTTTGAAAGATTATCTATTTATTTATTTATTTTGGGCCATGCTTGCGTCTTCAGAGCTGCACAGAGTCTTTTTAAATTTATCATGAGCAACTACTACTCTCTAGCTGCACTGCATGAGCTTGTAATTTTGGTAGCTTCTCTTTATGTAGGGCACAAGATCTAGGGCACACAGGCTCAATAATTGTGGTTCATGGGCTTATTTGCCTTGTAGCATGTGGAATCTCTCCAGATTGGGAATCAAACCTTGGTCCCTGCATTGGCAGATGGATTCTTAATCACTGGACCAGCAGGGAAAGTTCCCAGAGTTTTTCTTTATTTGACCTGATTCAGAGCCTGCTCAGTACAAATAGGATTCTCCTTCTTTTTTTTTTTTTTTAGGGGAGAAAATACTAGGGGATTTATTGGTTCCTGATATTTAAGATCTCTAACCAATCATCAGATGATCACTAAGCTAACTAAGTAAAGATATCAATGACAACACATAGTGAAGAAAACAGACTTTACAGAATTAGATCAAAAACATTTCTAAACAAGCAGCAATCATTACATGCAAGAAAAAAAACATAACTTGGCAATGGGAGAAATCTGATTTCCAAAGTTTCTTCATTATATGATTTTAAATGTCCAGCTTTTAACATCAACAACAACAAAATTACAAAACTAAAAACAAATAAGAAAATATGGCCCATTCACAGGAGAAAACAGAAATTTCCCTCAGGAAACCCAGCCTAGACCAAAGTTTTAAATAAGCTCTTTAAAGCATGTTCAAAGAACTAAAGAAAATCAAGTCTTATCTAAAAGAAAGCATGAGAATCATGTCTCACCAAGTAGAGAAAATCAATAAATAGAAAATATAAAAAGTAACCAAATAGAAATTATGGAGTTGAAAAGCATAATTGAAATGGAAATTCACTAGAGGAGCTCAACAATATCTGAGCACATAAAATAAAGAATAAGAAAAATTAAGATAGGACAATTGATATTATTGTATATAAGAAATAGGAAAACATTTTTTAAAAAAAATTAAAAAATGAACAGAACCTCAGAGACCAATGTGACAGTATCGGGTGTACTGACATAAGAACAATGGGACAGAAAGAGAGAGGAAAGGGACAGAAAGACTATTTGAGGAGGTAGTGGTTAAAAACTTTTGAAATTTTATCCAAAACATTAACCTGTGTATCCCAGAAGCTGAGTGATCTCCACAGAGGATAAATTCAATGAGATTCACACCCAGATATATCACAATAAAACATTCAAAATATGAAAGAAAATTTTGAAGTCCTCAAGATAAAAGTGACTCATCAAATTATTAAAACTTAAAGACCATATTGACAAAGTATTTTTAAAAATGAATACCCTCGTGTCATGGATATTGGAGTGGAAATCAGTTAAGCCTCTGGAAACTTTGACCCAGTGGGAATATGGCCTTGAAGAAGACATATCTCTAAATGCCTTAAAAAATTTGTTATAATAGTTGATTAAAATGATAAATATAAGAATACTATGTAAATTCCTAACAATTATAAACAGCGACAATAACAACATGCTTTTTTTGTCTTCATGTAGCAGTCAGTAGGAGAATCCTTATGCAGAGGTATTCATCTTCTTCGAGATAACAGTGGAAATTCTTTGCTTAAAACCATTTAAGGATAGAATCTGAGCTTTTCAAACTTGAACGGGAAGAGACATCTGCTTACAGGAAAAAATATTACTGGGAAGGAGAAAGAGAGGAAGGGCAAAATCAGGGCGTGCATACAATATGATGTCTCCCTTTTCTAAGACTCTTCCTCCCCCTAAAAATGTCATCAGCAGAACATGACTAAACTCACCTGAAACGATGGATCCACCGCATTTAATCCCCTTGTTCTATACAAGTCCTCATGTATTCCTAGGCTGTAAACCCATCTCTCAATCTCTCTCTCTCCCCCCCCCTCTCTCTCTCACACACACACACACACACACACACACACACACACACACACACACTGCCACATGACCCATTGACCAACCAGCTACCCAGCACACATATTATTCATTCTCACTTAGTTAATAATCTTATAGTAAACATGGAGTTTCCAATGGCAAAATTATTCCTATCACATAGAAACTGTTATAAAAATAATGAAAGATCCCCCTTCTTGGGGCAGGGGGATTCTTTCTTTACTTTATGAACTGGTGAATTGGTAGCAAGTGAAGTGAACATCGCTCAGTCATGTCCGACTCTTTTTGACCCCATGGACTGCAGCCTGTCAGGTTCTCTGTCCATGGAATTCCCCAGGCAAGAATACTGGAGTGGGGTACCATTTGCTAAGACCTGTAGTAAATCAATATTGGCCAGCTTCAGAAGATAGGATGCTCATATCTGTGATGTCATCCAGGGGCTTTGGGTTTGATCCACATGGAAATGAAAGGTTAAGATCACCTGTACTGCAGAGAATTGAACGATGTCAATTCTCCCCTGGTTGCAAATGCCAGGAACCTGTTGGACCTTGAATGGGTCACTTCTTTTCTGAGGTTGCAATGATAATGCAATAAAATGAAATGATGTAGGTAAAACACCTTCATACTGAGCATAGGGAAGGTTCTGAGGAAAATAAGTAGGCATTTGCTTAGTAAACAATAATAATAATAATAAAAACAAAGATCAATAAGGAAAAAAAGTTGAAGGCATCATACTTCCTGATTTTAAAACATATTTATTTTTACAAACTTGCAATAGTTAAAACAGTATGACACTGGGATTCAGACAATTATATAGATCAGAAGTGAGTAATTTTCATTGATATGAGAATAACTGTCTTCAAGCAGATGTATTTTTATTCCCAACACATTACTGTAACCAATGTTTCTTTTTAGGAAAGAAGGACATTTAATTACAAAGTTGTTTGCAAAATAAGCTTAATATACTTGAGAGAGGAGCAGTTGTATCAACAAAGATATATTTTCCCATAAGGCTCAAAACAGCTGAGAAGGGATAATGTTATTAAATTTATCATAGTATTTATTTTTTCTATGCAAGTTCTCCAATGATAATGCCATTTCTGGAGCCCAAATATCAGGTTCTGCTCAAATAATCAGCCTCTTGCACAATGCTGAGTGATTTTCCAGAGAAAATTGTTACATTGCTGTGTAAACTTTCACTGCATTTGTCCTGAGAAGCACAACCTGATTTTCTGTCTTTCTTTTTTAATCATTTACAAAGCACAAAATACCTAAGCACAATTTAATAATAAAGGTTGTATTTCATAGTAATTTATTTAGGTAATTTTAACCAAGGCTTTGGCATTTACTCAGAAGTAACCAGTCTGGAAGTTCATTTAAATGCCAGGACTCAATCCATTGCCAAGATTTCTTCTTCTTTCACATAACAAAGAGTGTTATTTCAAAATCATTAAGTTGAGATGTTTGTCTCCATGATTAGCAGTAAATTTGAATATGCCATGCTTTTTTTTCTTCAGCACGAACTGTCTATCTTGGCTCCTTCTATATCTCTCTGGAATAGTTCCTCAGAGCTATCTGAGAGGTTGTCTCCCAGTCTATAGTCCTCATCAAAAGTGTCTTAATAAAACTTAACTCACAATTTGTGCTCTTTTATTCAGCCACCAGTTTTGGTGACCAATTAGGTGACCCAGAGCAGACTTCTCTCCTTCACCTGAACTCCATAAGGACTCAGAACTTTGGTGCAAGCAGAGGCCTCTTGAGTCCATCTGCCTCCTTGGTGGGTCCTAAAGTGCTTGAGAAAGTCTCTCCTGGCTATTAGATTTCCCCTTATGGTGTTAAACTGTTCACTGGAGAGTAGTCTTCCTTGAACTTAGGTTCAAGGAGAGGTACCTTCAGTTTTGCTCCATTGAAAGACACTGAGTAAAGTTAAATTGAATTAGGTAGGAGACTACTTTGTCATTTTTCCTTGAATTGGCTACTTTAATATAATTTATCAGGATAAAAGTGAAGATATTTCATGAGAGATTTCAGCTCTAAGGAAGCAAAATCTCTCAGCAAGCATTCACTTTCTCAGGCAACTGAAAAACTTTTGGCAGCAGTGGAGGCAAGTTCTCATACTGTGTAGCAGTCTCAGAGAGAAATCCACTCATGGAAGCAACCTAGATATCCATCGGCAGAGGAATGGATAAGAAAGCTGTGGTACATATACACGATGGACTATTACTCAGCTATTAAAAACAACACATTTGAATCAGTTTTAATGAGATGGATGAAACTGGAGCCTGTTATACAAAGTGAAGTAAGTCAGAAAGAAAAACACAAATACAGTATATTAACACATACATATGGAATTTAGAAAGATGGTAATGATGACCCTATATGCGAGACAGCAAAAGAGGCACAGATATAAAGAACAGAATTTTGGGCTTTGTGGGAGAAGGCGAGAGTGGGATGACTTGAGAGAATAGCACTGAAACACGTGTATTACCCTATGAGAAGTAGATCACCAGTCTAAGTTCATTGTAAGAAACACGGCACTCAAAGCTGGTGCACTGGGATGACCCTGAGGAATGGGATGGGGAGGGAGGTGGGGGAGGTTTAGGATGGGGGACACATACACACCAGTGGCTGATTCATGTCAATGAATGGCAAAACCCACCACAATATTGTAAAGTAATTAGCCTCCAATTAAAATAAATAAATTATTTTTAAAAAATATTAACAATGAAAAGAAAAATGTTGCTTGTCCAGGAATATATAAGAGCTGGCCATTCAGTGACCTACCTGGGGTGGTTTTAGATTGCTGGAGGGACAAACTGAGACACATAAGAGAGTCCAAATGCCTCTAGAGTGATACATACAGTAATTAATAACCAAAGAGCACATTGTCCCATCACACAATTAACATTACTGTTTTTATTTCAACAAACCAATCCTACCATTGAGAACAAAGCTTTCAAAGCAAAGAAAAAGGGAATGAAGATTCCAGTGTCCAACTAACACCTCAGCCAGATTCATGCATCATGCATGTGAAATATATTTCCAAATACTTGTTTGATTGAAGAAACTAAGCTAAGGGAGTTCTCAAGCTAAAATATCCAAATTGGGATTCTTTTGACTTCTAAAACATTTTGTGTGTGCATCTTCAGCTAGAGAAAGTCAGTCATAAGATCAAACAGATTTAATGCAGTGCTAGTGTTGATTGGTATTTAGAAGCTTCTATTTTTTTAAAAAAAGGAAATGATAAAGTAATTTTGTTTTAGGAACAACAACAACAACAAAAATGCTTGAAACAATATAAGAACAGAAAAAAGTTACTAGCATTAACCTTGTCCCTCCCTTTATGATTCTTCCATATTCTCTTTTATCTGAACACCTAGCCAAGACAATATCTCTTTCTATTTTCTGTCACCCATTCTTGCTGCTTCTTCTCCCCAGGTAAAGGAGGACATAAAATCAGAAGTAGTTATATCTTCCCTTAAGGAGAAACATAATACAGGAAGCTGCATACCATCTTCAGTGTGCACATACGAATTCTTGACCTGAGCAGAATGCAGAAATTTAGCTAAGAAATTTACTGATTCTATTTGGGGTTTGCTGAGGAGTTAACCATTCAAACCTATGAACTTAGGTTTTCAGAGCTATATTAATTAATATAGTGATTGGTTTCTGAAAGTGAGACAAATTAATGAATAGAGAAAGCAGAATGAAAACTTCATAAGAGATTTTGATTCACATAGTATATAGTCTGGAGTTGAATACATAGAATTAGTTTATAAATTAATAAAAAAAATGTATATATTGGATAAAGATTTAGTAGTGTAAACAGAGACCAGATGAATCAATTTCTGATTATTATGACAGGCTTGAGAGAACTTTGAAACAATTTTCAGTCATGAAACCTGAATCATCCTCAAAAACCAAAATGATCCTTTAGCTCCATCTTTTTTTAGAAGGTATGCAAGAAGCATTGGATAATTTGACTAAACTACATAAGTTAAGTTGGCTTGTGTTACATACAAGCACTCTTATCACTCTGGCTAACCAAATTTCCAAAACCATTAAAAGAAAAGAGAGAAATACGTCCATAGAAAGTATGAATTTTCAATTGTACCAATGAAATATTCAAGATCAGTTGATATTTAACAAACACCTCTTCAATCTACAACTGACAAAGAATCTAATGTTTGGCTTTACTGTAAAAGCCAATGATCTTTTACTATAAAAATCATTGGAGTATGGACTGTAGAAAATACTTAAAGTGAAAACTAGATTTCATTCAGACCAGAATACCAAATTAAACAAGAATAAGGCAGCTCAGAGGAGACATTGGAAGTCTTTCCTCTTATTTTCTCTAATAACAAGGGAAAAGTAGAAGTGAAAATACAAGGAGAAACTATTAAAGCCCAAATATACACAGGGATCACCTTTTCAGTTTTAAGCCCTACTGAAATGAAAGGCTCGCTCCCTTGAAATTAAATGTCAGTGCAAGTGGTAAGTGTTTCTAATGTGCCTATTAAGGCTTTTAAATTATTACCTTGGAATTTTATTTAGGAGAACTTAAAGTGAAGTGATCCTTTTTCCTAGTAGAAAATGCCCCCATCCACCTGACAAATGGAGATTTGTTAGAAACTTATGAAATCCATATTTACTTTAGATCTAAGAGATAAATCTGAATGATTGATCTAAATTATTTCATCATGTGTTGTTTGTGATCCATGATGGGGGTGATGCACAATAAGAAAACTTGCTAAGCTTAGTACTTGAAGAATTGTGAGCACTTGATCATACTGATATAGGGAAATTTCATTCGGCATTGCCCATTAAGATTGCCATAAGCCAAAATAAGTTCAGTTCAGTCACTCAGATGTGTCCGACTCTTTGCAACCTTATGAACTGCAGCAGGCCAGGTTTCCCTGTTCATCATCAACTCCTGGAGCTTGCTCAGACTCATCAGTCAGTGATGGCATCCAACCATCTCATCCTCTGTTGCCCCCTACTCCTGTCTTCAATCTTTCCCAGTATCAGAGTCTTTTCCAACGAGTCAGCTCTTCATGTCAAGTGGCCAAAGTATTAGAGCTTCAGCTTCAGCATCAGTACTTCCAATGAATATTCAGGATTGATTTCCATTAGGATTGAGTGCTTTGACGTCTGTGCAGTCCATGAGTCCAAGAGTCTTCCCTAGCACCACAGTTCAAAATCATCAAATCTTCGATGATCCAACTCTCACATCCATACATGACTACTGGAAAAGCCATAGCTTTGACTAGATGGACCTTTGTCAGCAAAGTAATGTCTCTGATTTTTAATATGCTGTCTAGGTTAATCATAACTTTTTTTCCAAGGAGCACAAGTGTCTTTTAATTTCATGGCTGCAGTCACCATCTGAAGTGATTTTGGAGCCCAAGAAAATAAAGCCTCTCACTGTTTCCATTGTTTCCCCGTATATTTGCCATGTGTGATGGGATCAGATGCCATGATCTTGGTTTTCTGAATGTTGAGTTTTAAGCCAACTCATTCACTTTCCTTTTTCACTTTCATCAAGAGGCTCTTTGGCTCTTCCTCATGTTCTTCCATAAAAGTGGTGTAATCTGCATATCTGAGGTTATTGATATTTCTTCTGGCAATCTTGATTCCAATTTGTGCTTCATCCAGCCCAGTATTTCACATGATGTACTCTGCATATAAGTTAAATAAGCAGGGTGACAATATATAGCCTTGACGTACTCCTTTCCTGATTTGGAACCAGCCTGTGTTCCATGTCTGGTTCTAAATGTTGCTTCTTGACCTGAATACAGATTTCTCAGGAGGCAGGTAAGATGGTCTGATATTCGCATCTCTTTAAGAATTTTCCACATTTTATTGTGATCCACCAGTCAAAGTCTATGGTGTAGACAATAAAGCAGAAGTAAATGCTTTTATGGAACTCTCTTGCTTTTCCAGTGATCCAAGTGATATTGGCAATGTGATCTCTAGTTCAAATGTGGGCTTTGCTGCACTCAATGCAGCAGACTGGGTCACACAGCGTGTGGCATAAGCCCTCTTGGAAGAGGTCGCCACTAACCCCACCATAGAGCCGCCAATCAGATGCCCAGAAACTTCAGAACAATTATGCCAAATAAATTACTGCACTGTTAAGAAAGCTCTAGTACCCACAACAGATTCCCCAACCTGGGGATCTGGCAAAGGCACTGAGAACCCCCAGGGTATTTGACTTTGGAGGCCAGTGGAATTTGATTACAGAACTTACACTGTATTTGGAGAACAGAATCTTGGAGGGCATAAACAGAACCTGTGTGCAGCAGGAGCATGTTGGAGCTCATCAAAAAAAGATACCCCATATCCAAGGTCAAAGGAGAAGTTTCAACAAGACAGTAGGAGGCATGAAATTGTGTTTAGAATCAAACCCCATACACACCAAAGGCATTTGGAGGGCTCAAACAAAACCTTTTTTACACCAGATGACAGATACCCCACAGAGACAGAGCCAGACCTCCCTTGGAGTGTCTCCTGCAGAGGCAGGGGTCAGCAGTGAATGGCCAGGGGGACAGGGTCTCTGGCTGCAGTAGACCTGTGTCATGTAGTGTGTGGCATAAGCTGTCTGCTGTCTTGGAGGAGGTCACCATTAGCACAATAGAGCCTCCGAGCAGACAACCCACAAACTGCAGAACAGTTATACCAAAGAAATTCTCACACTGTTAAAGTTCTAGGACCCACAGTGAATTTCTGCACATGGTGATTTGGCAAAGGGACTGAGATACCCAGGGAATTTGACTATGGAGGCCAATGGGATTTGATTACAGAACTTCCACAGGACTGAGGAAACAGATTTTGGGAAGACACAAATAAAACCTCATGCACACCAGGATCCAGGAGAAAGGAGCAGTGTCCCCACAAGAGACTGAACCAGACTTGCCTGTGAGGGCCCAGGAGTCTCTGGCAGAGGCATGGGTTGACAATGCCCTGCTAAGGGGCCAGGGGGACAGCATGCCCAAACCCTTTTGAAGAAGCTCCCTACCAGGTTTGGCCTCAGGCCGAACAAAAGTGAGGGAACACAGATCCACCCGTCAGTAGAAAACTGGATTAAATATTTACTGAGCATGGCCCTGAGGAGCGCTGAAAGGAGCTACCCCACATTCAAGGTCAGGAGGGGCGGCCTGAGGAGATACCCCTCGTCCAAGGTAAGGAGCAGCAGCTGAGCTTTGCTGGAGCAGCCGTGAAGAGATACCCCACGTCCAAGGTAAGAGAATCCCACGTAAGATGGTAGGCACTGCAAGAAGGCAATGAGGGACAGACACACTAAAACCATAATCACAGAAAACTAGCCAATCTGATCACAAGGACCACAGTCTTGTCTAACTCAAGGAAACTAAGCCATGCTGTATGGGGCCAGCCAAGACGGTCGGGTCATGGTGGAGAGGTCTGACAGAATGTGGTCCACTGGAGAAGGGAATGGCAAACCACTTCAGTATTCTTGCCTTGAGAACCCCATGAACAGTATGAGAAGGCAAAATGATAGGATACTGAAAGAGGAACTCCTCAGGTCAGTAGGTGCCCAATATGCTACTGGAGATCAGTGGAGAAATAACTCTAGAAAGAATGAAGGGATGGAGCCAAAGCAGAAACAATACCCAGGGGTGGATGGGACTGGTGATAGAAGCAAGGTCCGATGCTGTAAAGAGCAATATTGCATAGGAACCTGGAATGTTAGGTCATGAAACAAGGCAAATTGGAAGTGGTCAAACAGGAGATGGCAAGAGTGAATGTCAACATTATAGGAATCAGCAAACTCAAATGGACTGGAACGGGTGAATTTAACTCAGATGACCATTACATCTACTACTGTGGGCAGGAATCGCTTAGAAGAAATGGAGTAGCCATCATGGTCAACAAAAGAGTCGAAAATGCAGTACCTGGATGCAATCTCAAAAACTACAGAATGATCTCTGTTCGTTTCCAAGGCAAACCATTCAATATCACAGTAATCCAACCTTATGCTCTGGCCAGTATCACTGAAGAAGCTGAAGTTGAATGGTTCTATGAAGACCTACAAGACCTTTTAGAACTAACACCCAAAAAAGATGTATTTTTCATTATAGGGAACTGGAATGCAAAAGTAGGAAGTCAAGAAACACCTGGAGTAACAGGCAAATTTGGCCTTGGAGTACGGAATGAAGCAGGGCAAAGGCTAATAGAGTTTTGCCAAGACAATGCACTGGTCACACTAAACACCCTCTTCCAACAACACAAAAGAAGACTCTACACATGGACATCACCAGATGGTCAACACTGAAATCAAATTTATTATATTCTTTGCAGCCAAAGATGGAGAAGCTCTATACAGTCAGCAAAAAACAAGACCAGGAGATGACTGTGGCTCAGATCATGAACTCCTTATTGCCAAATTCAGACTTAAATTGAAGAAAGTGGGGAAAACCATTAGACCATTCAGGTATGACCTAAATCAAATCCCTTATGAGTATACAGTGGAAGTGAGAAATAGATTTAAGGGACTAGATCTGATAGACAGAGAGCCTGATGAACTATGGACAGAGGTTCATGACACTGTACAGGAGACAGGGATCAAGACCATCCCCAAGGAAAACAAATGCAGAAAGGCAAAGTGGTTGTCTGAGGAGGGCTTACAAATAGCTGTGAAAAAAGGGAAGCACAAAGCAAAGGAGAAAGAGAAAGACATTCCCATTTCAATGCAGTGTTCCAAAGAATAGCAAGGAGAGATAAGAAAGGCTTGCTCAGTGATCAGTGCAAAGAAATAGAGGAAAACAACAGAATGGGAAAGACTAGAGCTCTCTTCAAGAACATTAGAGATAACGAGAGAATATTTCATGCAAAGATGAGTTTGATAAAGGACAGAAATGGCATGGACCTAACAGGAGCAGAAGATATTAAAAAGAGTTGGCAAGAATACACAGAAGAACTATACAAAAAAGATCTTCATGACCCAGATAATCATGACGGTGTGATCACTCACCTAGAGCCAGACATCCTGGAATGTGAAGTGAAGTGGGCATTATAAAGCATCACTATGCACAAAGCTAATGGAGGTGATGGAATTCCAGTGGAGCTATTTCAAATCCTGAAAGGTGATTCTGTGAAAGTGCTTCACTCAATATGCCAGCAAATTTGGAAAACTCAGCAGTGGCCACAGGACTGGAAAAAGTCAATTTTCATTCCAATCCCAAAAAAAAGGCAATCCCAAACAATGCTCAAACTACCACACAACTGCACTCATCTCACACACTAGTAAAGTAATGCTCAAAGTTCTCCAAGCCAGGCTTCAGCAATATGTGAACTGTGAACTTATAGATGTTCAAGCTGGTTTTAGAAAAGGCAGAAAAATGTGAGATCAAAATGCCAACTCCTGCTGGATCATCGAAAAAGCAAGAAAGCTCCAGAAAAAAACCATCTATTTCTGCTTTATTCACTATGCTGAAGTCTTTGACTGTGTAAAACACAATAAACTGTGGAAAATTCTGAAACAGATGGGCATGCCAGACCACCTGACCTACCTCTTGAGAAACCTATATGCAGGTCAGGAAGCAACAGTTAGAACTGGACATGGGACAACGGAATGGTTCCAAATAGGAAAAGGAGTACATCAAGGCTGTATACTGTCACCCTGTTTATTTAACTTATATGCAGAGTACATCATGAGAAATTCTGGGCTGGAAGAAGCACAAGCTGGAATCAAGATTGCCGGGAGAAATATCAATAACCTCAGATATGCAGATGACACCACCCTTATGACAGAAAGTGAAGAAGAATTAAAGAGCCTTTTGATGAAAGTGCAAGAGGAGAGTGAAAAAGTTGGCTTAAAACTCAACATTCAGAAAACTAAGATCATGGCATCTGGTCCCATCACCTCATGGGAAATGGATGGGGAAACAGTGGAAACAGTGTCAGACTTTATTTTGGGGGCTCCAAAATCACTGCTGATGGTGATTGCAGCCATGAAATTAAAAGATGCTTACTCCTTGGAAGGAAAGTTATGACCAACCTAGATAGCATATTAAAAAGCAGAGACATAACTTTGCCAACAAAGGTCCATCTGGTCAAGGCTATGGTTTTTTCCAGTGCATAGGTATGGATGTGAGAGTTGGCCTGTGAAGAAAGTTGAGTGCCAAATAATTGATGCTTTTGAACTGTGGTGTTGGAGAAGACTCTTGAGAGTCCCTTGGACTGCAGGGAAATCCAATCAGTCCATCTTAAAGGAGATCAGTCCTGGGTGTTCATTGGAAGGACTGATTCTGAGGCTGAAACTCCAATACTTTACTCACGTCATGCCAAGAGTTGACTCATTGGAAAAGACCCTGATTCCGGGAGAGATTGGGGGCAGGAGGAGAAGGGAACGACAGAGGATGAGATGGCTGGATGGCATCACCGACTCGATGCACGTGAGTTTGAGTGGATTCCGGGAATTGGTGATGGACAGGGAGGCCTGGCTTGCTGTGATTCATAGGGTTGCAGAGTCAGACACAACTGAGCGACTGAACTGGACTGAACTGAACTGAGCATGGCCCCACCCATCAGAGCAAGACTGTGGTTTCCCCCACAGTCAATCTCTTCCATCAGGAAATTTCCATAAATTAAGCCTCTTTTCCTTATCCAGCAGAGTGCAGAAAGAATGATAACCACAATCACGGAAAACTAACCAAACTGATAACACAGACCACAGCCTTGTCTAACTCAATAAAACTATGAGCCAGGCCATGTAGGGCCACCCAAGACAGACGGGTCATAGTGGAGAGTTCTGACAAAACATGGTCCACTGGAGAGGGAATGGCAAACCACTTCAGTATCCTTGCCTTGAGAACCCTATGAACAGTGTGAAAAGGCAAACATATATGACACTGAAAGATAAACCAAAATAATCCCTGCCAAATATTCATTAAAAACTCTTTGAGGCAGAAGCTATAGAAATAATAAAAACCTTTGTGGTTAGCCTAAATTGAGAAAGAGCTTATTTTGCCGTGCATCAACCTATGTGCTTTTCCTATTTTTCCTGTTAAAACGCCACGCTAATGCCAAGGGTTGGAAAATTGTATAAGTTTTGAGATCTGTTAATATTATTTTTATTCCTTACCTTTCTGTAGTGCTAAAGCCTTCTAATTTACTGTACTATATGCCTAACAACAGAGACCTCTTTTCTGGAATAGATCTCTGCAGTGCATTCTTTAGTACCTCCTGATGAACAATATATTTTGCTTCACTTGAAATAAACAGCAATACATGTGAACTGTGTTGTTATAGTACTATCTTGAAAGATTCATTTACTCTTTCCAGAAATTAAAAAAACAGATTATCTAGGTTTTCCTTATGTCTATTTTGATACAGTATGTAGATTATCTACTGTTGCATTTATCCAAACTTTTTGATAAATAGGAAGATGTGAATGCATGTTGAGTCGCCTCAGTCACGTCTGACTCTTTGTGGCCCTATAGACAGTAGGCCACCAGATTCTCTCTCTGCATGGGATTCTCCACTCAAGAATACCGGAGTGTGCTGTCATGCCATCTTCCCAACCCAGGGATTGAACCCGGGTATCTTATGTCTCCTACATTGGCAGGCAGGTTCTTTACCACTATACCCACCTGGGAAGCCCAAATAGGAAGACACCCTGTACTTATTTCAAAGGAGCAATAAAGTGTCCAGAGGAAAAAAAAAGGCACAATTTTCTAGGGCCAATGTTAAATATTTAGGATATATTATATCAAAAGAAGGGCTTTTAATTGACCTATATAGAGTGAGAGACAGTTTGGCTTTCCCTACCAATAAGACAAAAGGATAATTAAGAGAATTTTTAGTTCTTTCAGGCTACTGTAGGAATTAGATTCTTTTTTTTTTTTCTATAGTGGCTCAACCATTATATATTTGTTCAAACAAGACCAATCTTGGGAATTCCCTGGTGGTCCAGGATTTGGGACCCAGGTTTAACCTCTGTTCAGAGAACTAACATATTACAAGTTGTGCAGCATGACCAAAACAAATAAATAAACATAACAACAAAAAACAACCATAAACTCTTTTCTGGAAAACAGATATTATAAAGTCATGGATTCCTTAAAAAACCTTCCTGTCAAAGGCCTCAGTCTTGGGGCATTCAAATTAAGATTTATGTTTTCATTTTTCTGTATATGAAAACAAGGTTTTGTATTTGTTTGTTTGTTTCCAGGAGTATTAAGCCAGCAGCATGGTGGTTATTATTTTTAAATAGAAGATATATGACCAGTAGCCAAAAGCTAGATCCAATACCTAAGCATCTTCCCCCTTGTCCCCCAAGCTGTCACAGCATCAGCTGTGCTGTTTCAGACTACAGGAGACATAAGTCAATCTCTCAATATTTTTTGTTTACCTATTAAGTGTGTCTCCTCATACACATTATTCAGGAAGCTGATTAGCTTCTCATAAACTCGTCTTGCTCTTACCAAACATAACCTCTCACAGATGTAATATCAACTTAATCCAGACCTTGCTTGCCCCAGAAGATACAGATGAAAGTAATGGAAAAGATGATGGTATTGTTTTAGAACTGATGATTTTTATATCCTAGAATTCTTCTTCAAAAATAGCAATGTGGGAAATCTTGATTTAATATTACTCACTAATGGCTTACATCTGCAAGGACTTTTATGGATCTGAGGCTGGCTTTGCCATTGTTTGCTTTCCACAGTTTCTATTCTTGAAAATACTCCCTTGCTTCATATGACTCCATTCAAACAGTCTGAATTAATGTTACTAACACTAACAAGAGCCTGCCGTTTGACACAAGGGAATTTTGCTTAATATTTATACAGATAGCTACACTTTGTGGTGGCACCATGATTTTCATTATTATTTCGAAATGAAGATGAATTTTAACATGTCAGGACAGCCTATTGAAAATGAGAAAACCAGTAGCAAAATTATTAGCTGCAGTTCTAGTTGACTCGAACTTGCTAATATTAAGACATCAGTTCATTCAAAGGCTGACATTGAAAAAGCAGTAGGAAATTCTGGCTAATCAGCTGTCACTCTGCCAATAACAGTAGCTTTACATTGACAACAATCTATTGCTTCCATTTTCAGCTTCCCAGTAACCTTACTGATGGGGCTTCCTAGATGGGCATTTCCTAGATGGTGCTAGTGGGAAAGAACTCGCCTGCCAATGGGAGACATAAAGAATACATGGGTTGTATACTCTGGTTTGTTAGGAAGATTCCCTGGATAAAATGGCAACCCACTCCAGTATTCTTGACTGGAAAATCCCCCCCCCCATGGACTGCAGAGCCTGCTAGTTTACAGTTCATAAGGGTCGCAAAGAGTTGGCACCCGACTAAAACGACTCCAGCACACAAGTAATCTTACTGACATACTATTGCTGAATTTTCAGGAAAATGGGCCAGAAAAACAAAATAATATCTGGACACAAAAGGGAGGTGAATGTTAACCCTAGCAAAGACTGTGGATTGAGAATCAAATGGAAGTTCTCTTTCCATTTGGAGA
>JAJLRB010000042.1:0-18802 GCA_020976825.1 Odocoileus hemionus
ATTTCCCAAACCCACTCGACCCTCCCTCCCCACTTCAACCCTAATCTCTACGGGTGCCGGGAGCACAACCCCCCACGGGTGCAACCTGCAGTCAAACCCACACTTAACAAGCGTAAGTGCGATACCCGCCACACCAAGCGCCAGGCGCCCTTCTGAACACTTTACACTTACACACCGTTTGCCCTCACAACCTCCCAAAGAGGCAAGGCTGTTCTTACCCTTAAACAACGTGCCCAGAACAACGCAGCCTTACAGTGCCTTAAGTGGACACCGGGGCGTGTCCTGGCACCAGGCTGCACACTCCCCCACCCGTCCTCAGCACCTCCCACTGGCCCAGCCCCGAGCCTTTTCCCTGAAACCCCTCCACCTGGAAGGTTCTTCCTCCACAGCCCTGCGCACCTGAGTCTTAGCGTCTCCATGGCCTTCTTCACTGCACTGGCCCCCTTCCCCGACTGTCACCAGGGCCCTCTGGCCCTCGGTGGACTCTGAGACCGCCAACGGGTGAGGGCCCAGTACCACCTCTTTCTAACCAGTGGCCTCTGGCAGGCGCAGCTCTTACTCTGGAGGCTGCTGTGAGGATTACACAGGCTGGTGCCTGTAAAGCACATCAGGAGACTTCAGAAGGCTCCCTCCGAGTTTACCTGCATCGTCCCCTCCACCAGGCTACACAAAACCGTGCAAGAGCACAAGAGCGGGACCAGCAAATATTTTCTGTGAAACAGGAGGCACACACCTTCAGCTCTGAGGGCCGTGTGGCCTCTGTAAGGAGCAGCCAGGCACAGACACAGCTGGGTTCCCACAAGCCTGCATCGACGACACTGAGGTTCAAACATCACATGCTTTTCACGTGCTACAAAATAGTCTTCTTTGTTTTTTTTCCAACTATTTAAGAATGTAAAGATCACTCTTAGCTCATCTGTTTACAAAACCTGGTGCATGCGACTCCCATAGAGTCCTAGCTGGCCGACCGCCACTCGAGACCAGCCTCTCTTCCTGCTCCTCCGGCCTCCCCTGGCTTCAGAGCTCAGACTTCTCTCAGACTCAGGGCCAGCCAACTGCAGGCTCACAGTTTATGTGAGTAAAATGGTCAGGCACCCAGATTTTTGATTTTTTGGGTCTGCTGTCAGTCCTTTGACCCCCTGCAGAGTAAAATGCCATGCCCCCAAAAAAGGTATTTAAAAAATCCAGGCCCCTAAAAAGGAGCACCTACTGGCCCAGAGCCAGACCTCCTGCCTTCCCCGGGTCCCCTTTGTTTTTTTCATGCTCTGGGGGGGGAAAGGGGGGGGCAGAGGAGGCAATCAAGGGGGAAGTGGGTGGGTGGGGACCGGGAAGTGGGGGGGAGTGAGGCCAGCTCTTCCCCGTCTGCCCCCGCTTTCCCCCGGCTTCCCCAAAGGTTGGCTCACAGGCCCCGGGGAATGAAGGGCCATTTTCTGGCAGGAGCTCAGAATTTCAATCCTGAGGGGGAAATTCCACAGCCCGCCCTCTCTTTTTGGGGGTGGCCACGTCAGATCCCCCTAAGCTACCCCCAGGGCCCCCCCAATTCCCGCCATTTTTTTACTCCAGTCCGCCACCTAGCCCCGGAGAGGCCTCCAGAACTCCGGTTTCCAACCCTCCCTTTTCCCCGTTTCCCGGGCCGGGGCCCCTGACCCTCCCAGGCCTCCAAGGTCCCGGGTGGACCCGGGGAAGGGCCTCACTGGAGAGGTTCGGGGCGGGATGTCTGCGGGATCTGCATCCCCCACAAAAAACTTGTGAAAGGAAAAACAAAAAATTTCACCAAAGGGAACAAACCCCGAGCAAACAAGGTTTGGGGATAAGGTGTAAAGGGACCGCCCAGGAGGACCATGCACCTTTAGCAGGGGCCTGCTGCCTGCGTTCCGTCCAGCCCCCACGCGGGGCCCCGGCCACACGGGTTTGGGCCAGGCCTGCAGCGCTGAGGGGCCATCCCACCTCCCCCCTTCTAGCGGTTCCTTCTCTTCTTCTCCCCCTCTCCCGGGTTTGGGAAACCCCTGCCCGGACCTGCCCCCCCCCCTGGTGCTGCTCCCGGCACACTTCCCCCGAAGGGTGCTGTGTGGTTCTTCCCGAGGTTTATTTGGTAGTCTTCCCATGGGATTCCTGATTTTTGGAAAAACCCTTTGCTTCGTTTACCTCCACTCGGGGATAATTTCCCCAGTTTTTCAGCTTAAAAACTGCCCGGGGCCCGCTGGGACCCGATTCCATGCCACAGGGCCCCCTTTTCTCCTTTTTGAGCTCTTCTTTGGATGATGATAAACTTTTGCCTCTTCGTGTTTTCCCTCTCTTTTCTACCTGAGGAGCTCTTTTTTTAAAAGAAAGGGAAAACTTTTTTTATTTGGCTGTGCGCTCTTCTTGCTGCCCAGGCTTTTTTCTAATTTTGCGAGCGGGGGGGTGCTCTCCGTTTTGTGGTGGGGTTCTCATTGCAGCCCTTTCTTGTGGAGCACAGGCCCAGAGTGTTCAGGCTGCAATAGTCGCAGCACATGGGGTCAGCAATGAGTCCCGGGGTCTCGGGGACAGGGCGTAGTGGCGGTACACGGCTTTAGTTGCCCTGCAGCATGGGGGGACCATCCCAGACCAGGAATTGAACCTGTGTCACCTGTATTGGCAGGTGGAGTCTTTATCATTTGAGTCACCAGAGAAGACCATGAGGAATGCTTACTCACTTACTCAGCTCAGGTGGCCCCTGCCTGTAAGGCTTTCCCCGGCCTCTCCAGGAGGGAGGCATCTTCATCCTCACATTACTCCTCTGTGCACGGCAGGGGCCTCAAGACCTCAACAGCCCTGTGGTTGAGTAGTAAGTTCTGTTTAATTCACTGGGGCCCCAGAGAGGTCAAGTAATTCCCAATGTTCCACACAGCTGTCCAGGGGCAGAGTCAAGCCCCAAATCCTGAACGGTCTGACTGTGGACCCCAGGGCCCCATCCCTGAGTGCCATCTCCCTGTTCTGCATACATTTCTACTTTTACTCATCCTTTTATGGATCCATTTTCCCCCCATAGGGGGCCAGGCTTCGTTGCAGCGAGTTCATGCAAAGTTTAATTTATCTCTGTGTTTCCAACCTAGAATAGTGCTTGGCACTCAGCAACAGCTGATTCATTTGACAGATGCTCTGAAGGGCGACTGTGCCGGGAAAGGGAAACTGAATTGCTCTCACGGAGCTTGGCTGCACAGAGCAGGAAGGACGTGGGACACACATACGCAGGAAAAGTCCAAACCTCCGGAGAAGAGTGACAGGAGGGGGAGGGGAGAAAAAGGCTCTGCTGGTTTGAAAGAGGTCTGAGGAGGTGGTGGCCCTGCAGCAGGAGCCTGGCTTCGGACTCAGAGAGGTAGGGGCTTCGTTACTCGGGAGTGTAACGGGGGGGACTCAAAAAAGGGGAGGACCTGGGCAAACACACAAATAACAGCTGACAATCCAGTGAAAAATTCCCTTCATATCACTGAGAGAGAAAAGGGCCATTTCTGACTGTGGAGGAGCTGCTGGGGAAAGTCAGCCAGCAATCAGACAGTGAAGAAGAGCTGGCTGGGGCAGACGGTGCTCCAATGTCTGAACAAGACATTTCCTAAGAGGAATTCTGCAGCCAGGTTTAAATAACAAGTCTTCCCCCCCTAAAATAATACTCCCTCATTCATAGAGCACAGGGTTCTTCTGATTCTAAAGACTGTGACTGGCGCAGTAGCACCAGTACTTTTCACAGAATGAGACAATCGAGGCTCAGGACTTCCCTGGAGTCCTTTGTCAAGAGGTTCCCGCCTGTCAATGGAGGAAATGGGTTCGATCCCAGTCAGGAACTATAGATCCCACTATGCAGGGACAACGAAGCCCAGCACCACTACTACTGAACGCCTTTTGCTCTAGAGCCCGTGTTGCCATCGAATCTAGAGGTCCGTGCTGCTACAAAAGATTCTGCATGATCAAACAAAGATCCACGTGCACAATGAAGATCTATGCAGCAATTAGTTAATTAGGCTCCAGGTGGGTCATGGTAAAGAATCGGCCTCGCAATGCAGGAGATGCAGAGACATGGTTCAATCCTCGTCGGGAAAATCCCCTGGAGGAGGGCATGGCCAACCCACTTCCAGTATTCTTTGGGCCTGGATAATTCCAGATGAAAAGGACCCTGGCAGCTCTGGTCCTGGGGTACACAAAGATTCAGACATGACTGAATGCAACTGAGGCACGCACACAGCGCCTGGGAAGCCCTTGACCGTCCGTTAGCCATTATTATTATTTCCTTTGAGGAGCCAATTCTCCCAAATGTCCCTACTGTCACTTGAATGAGGACCTCCCTTCACTTTGCAGGAACTGGTGAATCTTTTCCTTCGCGACATGCTGTTCTACAGCCCCTGCCCGCCATCCCCACCCCCATCTCAGTGAAGGGGCAGCCCATTCTCCCAGCCAGGCCCTGGAGGCATAGCTTCTCCTCCCTCCACACCATTGTTCACTCTGCCCGCACGCCCATGCTATCAAGCTGAGCGCTCCTTGGCTTCCTGCTGCTGCCCTTGGCCCGGCCAACCTCGCCTCCCCACCCCCGTCATCTGACAGGTCTGGACAAGATTAAACAGCTGACTTCTACCCAACCAATATTACTTACCAAAAAAACCTGACGGAGACCACACCTGACACATAACCTGACAACAATACCCAGTATATTGGGTTGCCCCACTATACATCCCTAAACGTGTTTGACTCTCTGACGTCATTGGAACGTCATCCACTATTGATTCGCTGACACTACGACACCCATTGTTTCACCCCGCCTGCCCACAGCTGCCCTCCCCACCCATTCAGTCTCTGCAGCCAGGGTGAGTCTTCTCAAATATCAGAGAGGCTCATGTGAGTGGTGGTTCCCAGAACAAGCCCATCCTAAAAAAAAAAACCCCCAAAGGGAGAGGTGTAACAATGGCCCCCTCAGACCCGGTCTCACTGTTCCTTCTCTGAGCCCTGGCACCCTCAACCCGGCTCTTGGCCACACCGGGTCTCCATGATGTTCCCTCTCACAAGCATCGCACACACCTACACTTCCTACCCTCGGGGCCGTTCGCACTCCGCTGTGCCCCGTCTGGATATAATCTTTTTTCTTTTTTTAAGTTGTTCATCTGTATTTTATTTATTTCAGCCACGTGGCATCAGGATCTATAATTCCCTCAGGGATTGAATCCCTCCTAACAACCCCTGCAGTGATGCATTGGAGTCTTAAACCATTGGACTGCCCGGGGAGTCCCTGGGAATAATTCTTTCTCCAGGCAGCTCACAGGGCAGAGCCTTTCTCCCTGATTACCTAGTGTAACAACACATCCTCCCCTCATCTGTTTCCCCGCATTCTTCTTAGAACCTTAGCACAACAAGGCACACCTGATGTAATAATATTATATACGTTATACTTTTATAAGTGGCAACGGTCTCCTTTCCCCCATTGGACAGCGGGGTCATGGTCCCACTGTTCCCTTCCCCACCACCGTGCACAGAAATTAACTCCTTCCAGACAAGTTCATTGGTAGGGACTGTCTCACAGTTACACCTGCCCAAGTCCAATGGCAACATTCAATGTCCCTGGGGTTCGTCCTGGATTGGGTTCCCTTCCTTATGTATTGGGGAAACTCCTACACCCTGAAAGAGAACATAAGCCCATATTCCATGTTGCAGTAGTCTCAGGGTGGAATTACACCTGGCATTGGGTTTTAGAGGGTTGGAGGGAAGAAGGAGGGAGCCCTGCCCCTCAGGCTTGGACCACCTTTCCACCCTCTTCCTGACACCTTGCAGACTGGTTGGGAGTCTGGTGAGATGCATCCTGCCACAAGCCCCATTTTCCAGGGAAGTCATGGCTAGTGGAAAAGATAAATATTGCAGATAACCAGAGAAATGTGAATCAAAGGGTTTGGTGGAGGTATGAGAATTTACTGTAATTGTGGGGGTGGAGGTGAGGGGCCTCCATGCAGAAACATGCACTCCCAGAGCTCTGCAGAAGCTGTCACTCGTGCAAAAGAGGCTGGGAGCTGGGGGGATGCTCCCATGTACCTTCCCACCACCCTTCCTGCCATACGACCTCCATGGAGGCCGAGGTAGAACTCTGGCAGCTCTCCTGCCTGCCTCCAGTGACTATGTCTGACCCCTGGGCTGCAAGTGTGCTTAAGGGCTAGAAGAAGCTCCTACCCACCCATCAACTTTCTACTAATCAGTACTGGCCTAATCCCCACACGATGAGCTCCACTCATTCACAGGGCCCCACCACGTGGCCTTCCGGCCCCACCCTGCTCTCCTGACCGAGGTGGGCAGTTGGGCCACCTTCTGCCCCCTTCCCAGAGCTGTTTTCCCACGAGCTGCTTCTCCTCCTCCTGCAGACCTGCCGCGGGACTGGCCCGAGCCACCTCAGGGACAGTGCTCTGACATCCCCTTTGGGGCAGAGCTGGTTCTACCGGCCGTCCACCTGTACGCAGCCGTGCGGGAGCGGGCCAGCAGGGGGAGCCAGGAAAACCTGGACTCTCTGCCGCGTGTACAGAAGTCGGTCGAGAGGCCCCCCCCTTATTTCAGGGGTTTTTTGACTCCCTCCTCCTTTAAGATACACAGAGCCAGGCGCACAGCGGAGGGTGAGGTGAGGTGAGGGCAAGGCCATTAATGGAATCCATCCAGTCAGGCAACAGGCAACTCGGTATTAAGCCCCTTCTCTGAGCCGGCCCTAGAGCCCTAAATTTTATGAAGAGCAACCCCCAGCCTCCACCGTCAGGAGGTGATGAGCCGGGAGAAGCTCATGAGTGGAGGGTCTAGTGCTGGGATCACATGGAAGACACGTGACAGGCTCCCGGGACGCTGAACCCTGTTGGAGGCCCAGAAAAGCCCTGTGCTTCTGCCAATACAAAAACACTGCCAGAGAGAGAAATGCCGAGCTCAATAAAGCCGCCAAGAGTCAACCTAAATGACGGCTACCACATTCCCCCACAACCTGAGGGAGACAGCTATCAATAACAAGGCAGAAGCTGAAAGCTTGATCAATATACATAATTTTTTCCTTCAAATAATGCAGTGGGGGGAGAGGGAGTGATATGGGTGGGTGGTGGAATACAGGTCGGCCTTAGTGTGTGACTTGCGCCCATGAGCCTGTGTTACAGGTACCGTTCTAACATCGTTAGTGCTCTCTACTTTTGTATCTGCTTGAAAATTCCCACAGGGGAAATTTATGTATGTCAACCAGCCTGGGTGTCGGTGACGTGCTACTTGCCAAGTTTCAACAGGAGACACCCTGTTTGTTTATGGGAGAAAACTGTGGCGCCTTCTGCTCAGCCCAGGATGTGAAGAGCGGGAGTAGTTGGGGGAATATCGGGATTTACGAGAAAAATGGGGGTGGGGAGTGTTCCCTTGAGCCTTATCTCTCTCTGCACGGATCTCAGGACAGACACCCGGCAGCTGTGGAGACTTGGTCGGCTATCCCTTCTCCTCTCAGGTCCTTGCTGCCGGTAGGCCATGAGCCAGAGCCTTTAATCAATTCTCTGGGTCCCTCACTCTGGTTACATCACCAGAGCGGGGAAGAAGGTACTCTCAGACCTCCCTCGGGGAAACTGACTCGACAGTTAAATTCTGGTCTTCGGTGGCTCGGTAGGAAAGCTGAGTTTGGTGAGGAAGACAGGAGACTCCGCGGGCGTGAGGGTGAATTCGTTCCTGGGGAACATTGTGTGGGCGCTGCAGCAACCTTGAACGAGTCCACATCATCTTGGAGAGCGCCTCCTATCTAAAGACTGGGGACGACGTTACATACACAGACGGGTTTCAATACCGGCGGCGCTTGTCGGGGAGGCTTGTTTTGGGCAATACGAGAGTAGTTCAACAAAAGATGGATTTTTTTTTTCCCCCATGTGTTTTCCTCAATATGGGCTTTTGCCCAGGATAGTAGATTTACTGCAGACAGACATGTAAGGCAGTTGCCCTCCTCGACCTCTGGAGAGGCTTCTGGTTCCACTGAAGAAGATTCTGGACTTCCCTGGGTGGTACTGGGTGGATAAGAATCCACCCACTGGGTGGCATGGGAACATGGGTCCGATCCCTAGACAGGGAAGAGTTCCACAATGCTGCAGAGCAACTAAAGCCCGTGCGCCTGAGTGACTCTAAAGCCCGTGCCTCTGCAATAAGAGAAGCCACTTGCAGCGAGAAGTCCTGCGAACCACAGTGAAGAGGCAGCCCCATCTTCTGCAACTGAAGAAGGCCCATGTGCAGCAGCGCAGGACGCCAGTACAGACCAAAATCATAAAATTGTAAATAGTTAAGAAAGAAAGAAAGAGGCTTTTCTCAGCAGTCCTTTGACCCCAGAAATTACAATTCGACAACGGCAGGAGGTTACTAGGTCGTGGGCTGAGGCAGGTGGGAGTGTCTGAGTTTTCTGTGAGGATGAACTGAAAAACACAGCCCAGCAATCTCTGTACGTCCTGAGGGTGGGACCCGGCGAGCTGATGGTGGGGACCTGAGAGCTAGTGAGTCTGGTCCTCAGAAGAGACAGTGCAAACAAGGCTATCCTGTTATGCCCGATGTTCCGAATCACCTCCGAGCGGTAAGATGAGTAAAGCTACCAAGAGACAATGGCAAAACGCAAGAAGGAAGTTTATATTGGCTAGCTCGAGCTAGGGCCCCCCCGCTGTGTCCAAACGCAGTGGAGGCACAGCTTGAGAGCCCGGTCGAGCCGGTTTTCTACCCATATTTATAGAACGATCCAATATCAAACATATAGCAGGGGTTTCATTTAGCGAAGCGGATTTGTTACTATGTTCGCAAGGGTGTCTTTTGGACATTTGGTCATGACATTCGCGCGCTGCGGGTAGTCTTTTCGTAAACAAGTTCTGATGTCACGTATCTGTGGTGGCCTGATAGTCGTCTGAACTGTTGTTGTCTTGGTGACCTGAATAGTCGCCTTAGTTGCCCAGGGTGAGGGCCCTGGTCTTCCTGCAATCCTGCCTCCTATGCATGGCGTTATGTTATACTCTTTCTAACATTCCGTTTGTTCTCCCTACATATTCCCCCGTGTCTTTTGATTATGGTGAGAGAATCTTCCTCTTCTTTATTTGCGACCTATCGGCCGGTATTGTGTGGCCTTTAGCTCCAATAATCTGGGATAGTGATTCAGTCTGTGACCGTGATAAAGAGTGATTAGTCTATTTAAAAATTGCAAGGCCCAATTGTAAGTATTAGTATTAACAGTAAAAGTGGGCCCAATAGGGTAGTGAAGACCAGAGTTGGTTAGCCAGGGTGACCAGGGATCCAAACCAATCCCACCATCCCCGTTGGGCTTCCCTTCCCTTTTGCGTTGCGCTACGTCCCTCCTCTCACTTCGTCGCCATTTGAATCCCTCTCCACGCACAGTATGGTCTGCATAGAAACAGCATATTGCTTCTCCAAGGAGCTGCGCCGACCCCAACCTTGTGCTGGAGAAAAAAAAGTTTTTCTAAGTCTAATCCCCTCCTATTTTTGCAATAACTACTTCAGACAAGGAGGTTTAAGGAGGACTTTCTCCAGGTGGCTGATTGATTCTTTCTATGCGAGTCAGGTCCTGCATCTAATGGCTGTTCGGAGAGGAGGACAGCTCCTTGTATAGACAGTGAGAAGCTATTCCTGTTCCTGCTCCTGTCCAACTCCGAGGCTGAATCAAAGCAGCCATGGTGATTACACTAAGTGGCTCTCATCTTGTCCCAGCATTTACCAGGTCCCAATGTGAGGTACAATAACCTCTTCAGAGTGGGTAATAAGGATTTTTGGCATTAGTAGCAGACCAGGACACAAAATTCTTGACTCTGGTTAAAAACCTTCACATTCAAACATGTGGGTCAACCCCGTAACGTGAACAAATACCACCGATCGCCCCGACCGCCGGGCACAATCCAGTCCTTTCCTTGAAGGCTTAAGATTACCTTCGGTCGTGAGCACACAGGGAATACTTGTCCCGTGGTACTGTGCCTAGGCAAAGGGCCTTGTCCCCATTACCTCCTTCATGCGTGAGACCCAACCTTACGTTCCTCCCATCGACATTGGGGTGGGTTCTGGCCTGAAGATAAGTCATAGGAGACGTTGAGGCCTATGGCCTCATAGTAAGGGGGGCGAGGATTATTAGCACAGCCAGCAGGATTGGGATTGCATTAAGGGTCAGTATTATTTAAAGTTGCAAAGGCTGCATTTACTAAAGCCCATAGAGGAGTCTGGTGGGTAGTCGACTAACAGTTGTGGGTGTTCCCTGCAAACCAGTTTTACCGAGGGGCCAGGCTCTGAGTCCTTCTGGCCTCTGGGCTGGGCCCTGCGCAGAGGACGGAGGTTTTGGAGCTATCACCATGAGTTTTGGGTCCCATGGAGCTACTTGTGGGGGCCAAATAGAGTGGTTCCTATTTTAATTTAAGCTCAAACCCGGACTCCAGTGTCATATCCGTTCTTGTAAAGACGGGAGGCCCCAGACACGAGCCAAAATCCCATCTGGTTAAATCTTTTTCCTTCCACTGTGGAACTCAATCTGTAAATGGGAAACACTGTCCTGGTTTGGAGGCATTTGTCTGCCAGTTACGAGTGGTTGGGATCTGACTTGTAACGCTAATAAGGTCCCTATGTAGAATCCCCTCGAGCCAGTCTAACCGGTCCCCCGTTGGTTTCACATCCCCAGGGCGGCGCAATAAAAAGAGTCAACTCCCCCACATATTATTAATTTTGGCTCCGATCTTCTACCATCCCCTGGGCCAAAACGTACTCAGGTACCTTATTCCATCCATGAGTGAATAAGCCAAAAGTGCCATGGGACAAAGAAGTCACTTAGCTGGTGGGGAACCAAAGCCATTGCGTGTCCAGCTGCCAGGACGCATAAGTCGAAAGTCAAAATAGGCGACCATGTTCCCCGAGTGGGCCACAAATCAACTGAGTTGCTCATTTCCGTTTCTGGATTGTAGACCACCCAGTCATTATTGACAGGATGATGGGGATCGTCCATGTCCATGAGAAGTCATCCCTGATTGACATGGCTGCCATCAGCAAGAGGACTAGGAGGCCTCCCGGCTGGTGAGCTTCAATTCAAAGGATCCACGGATGAACATTCCCTTCCATATGTCTGAGCCATAATTTTCGTTCCTCTGGCGTGGCTGCCGCACGTGGTCAGTGAACCCAGGGTCCATCCCGTCAACCTTAACGCGGTATGGGTGGTTAGAGGATAACAACAAAAGGACCTTTTCCATCAATGTTCTAATACCTAGTTTTGGTGTCGTTTTACCCAAAACCCCAATCACCCGGGTAATATATGTTGGGGAGTGCCTTCTCTTTTTGGGCCCCTCGTATACCCCGGATCAATTTCCAAACACAGTTATGCCCCTTGTTTAATCCCCTTATTGTTTCCCGGGAATTTTTCCCAGGCAGGGGGGGGGGCCCTTTTTCCCTTAAAAAATGGGTACACAGGAGGGGGTTTCCATACAAAATTAAAAGGGGGGAAAGGGTTCAGCTTTATGGGGTTACGCGCCGGAAAGAGTGCGGGGGAAGGAGGTCACCCGTCCCCCCCAGTCTCTATTCCCAAATTTGTCAGTGTTTCTTTTGGGGTCCGATTCATTCTCTAAATTTGCCTGAGTTTCTGGGGATTATATTCGAAATGTAACTTCCATTTCGCCCCCAGAGCTGGGCCGCCCTGTCAATTGGCTCACAAAGGCGGGCCCGTTCAAGCCCATAGTCACTGGCCCCCGTCCCTAGGGCACTTTCCCCTCTAAGATTTTTTTAGAAACCACTAGGGTGTCTCTCCCTTAGGGGGGAAAGGGGCTTCCACCCACCCCGAAAAGGTATCTCCCAGAACCAACAGATAGCGATCCCCATATTCCCCTGCCTTCCTCAGTAAATTTATCCCCCAGTGTTCCGGGGCCCCCCCCCCCCCGGTACCTCACTCCTGAGTGTTGCTTTTCTCTGTTCTCATTAACGGGCCGTTTTTACGGGCTTAAATTTTCCCTTCGTACTTTTTTTTTGGGGGGGGGGGAAACCTCAGGAGGCCGCTGGAAAAGTGTCAAAGTTTTTTTCTCCCCAAATGTTTGGTTGCGTGTAGGGTTCACAAAAATGAGACCCAGGGGGGCGGCAATACAGGTTCTGTTTGGTCCCCGGAAACCTTCCACTTTTCATCTTCTGGGGGGGGTTCTTAGTGCCCCGTCGAATCAGGGTGGGGTACTGGGGAAATTTGGGGTGGCAAGGCCCCCATACCGGGAGGGGGAAGTTCCACAGTCAATAGGGGGGAAACTTTAGTCTTGGGCGGTGCCTCCCGGGGCCCGCATCAGCGCCCTTTTCCCTTTTCCCCTTTGGGCTTCCCTTTTTGGGGCCCGGGGAAATGCACTATAGCTACTGCTGGGGCAATTGGACAGCTTCTAGGAGCCTGCGAATCTAGGCAAATTCTTGACTTTTTTCCCTCACTGTCCAAAACCCCCTTTTTTTGTTTTGGGGGGCCGGGATGTGGACAGTGTGAAGGGAAGACTGTCCGTGAAAATGGTCCTTTTTTTTCCTTTCGCTCCTCTAGAGCTTGTATTAGGGAAAGAAATTGGCTTTCTGTGCAGAATAGGGGGGGGAGGTTTCACCCCATATCTTTTCCCAACTCATAACTATGGGGGCCCCCCGATTTTCTTTGCCCGCTTTGACATAACTGCCCCCACGGTGAACTTCCCAGCTCACTTTGCTTAGGGGCACTCGTTAATCTTTTCGTGCTGCCGGGGCCCCCCGTTCATACACTCGGGGGGGGGGGGCCTTTTTGGGTTAGGTAGGAGGTGTGGATTCAGGGAAACGGGGGTCTGAAAACGCACCCGGGGGGCATCGAGCAGCAGGGCCTGGTAATGTGTCAACGGGCGTTGGAGATCCACTTAACCCCCGGGTGCTTAAAAAAACCCTTCGATGGCGTGGGGGGTAAGACCCCGGAGTTGTGCCCTACGTCAGCTTGCGGGTCGCGGGCGGGAGGGCGTGGGGCAAAGATGCAAGGCAAGGGGGCCCCCCGCGGCCGGATCAATCGCTTCGACAGGTATGCACCGGCCTTTCCAGGTCCCCCTTGCGCGTCAAGACCCCCTTTCCTTTCCTTTCTTCTCCTTAAAAAAGTTGGAAAGGCTTGTCTGGGTTAGGCAGGGCAAGAGCTGGGGCTTTAGTAGGGCCCTTGAGTGTTGGAAAGCTGTTTCATGGGCCAGCCAGGTCCCCGTTTGGAGTCTCTCTGCTTCCCCCATTAAAGGCCGACCTTCTCTGAAACCCCCTGTCCACTCTACAAAATCCAAAATCCCCCGAAAATCCTCACCTGGCGGGGGGTTTTGGGCTCTGGTACTGTGTATTGTTTCCTTCTGGCCTGGGTTTTCCTCGTTGCCCTGCCGATCTTATACCCAAAAAGGGGACCCCCTTGCCGGGGGTATTGTGCCTTCTTTGCGCTAGCCCGGTACCCCAAGGGGCCTAGGTTTTTTAAGGGTCCCCCGGGGGACGGCTGCATGCCCCCTCCCTGGTTTCAGCCAACTAAGCATCTACAATTGAGCAGAATGACCTCGGGTGGCGGTCCATATTCATAGAGGTCCTACCAGAGCCCTTAAAAAGGTAGGGGGGTTTTGAACCCTTGTGGGAGGGGGTCCAAGTTTAAAGTCTACCGGGTTGCCCTCCCCCCCGGTCCATCAAAGGCAATATTCCGGGTCGGGCCCCCAGGGTAGGCTGAAAAAAAGGGATCTTTCAAGTCCAGCACAGTGTACCAAGGGATCAGGCAGCAGATGTAGGGGGTTTTTGGGGTTTGGGGCAGTGGGGTGGTGTCCTACCCGCTTGTTTACTTTTCGAGGGTTTGGGCAGGTCTGTAATCTGTCCCCCCTGGTTTTTTTCACCGGGAGTAAGGGGGGTTTCCCAAGGGGGTTGGGGACGCCTGAAATTCCGGCATCCCTGAGTGCGAAAGTGGGGGTACCCCGGAGCCCCCTGGCTCTTGGGTACTGTTTCCCCCACAGGAACTGCCTCTGACTTTGCTCGATGACGACGGCTGTCTCTGTTTGGCCCGTCCCCTTTGCCCTTTCTGCCAGGCCAATGGGTATTTTTGGGCCCACGGTTTTACTTCGGTGCTATGACCTCTGAGGGGTTGGGAAAAAAGTCTGTATTACCCCTTTGGTAGGGATAAGCTTTTATCGGTTGTCCAGTATCTGGACGAGATTTCCCCCGGGTCAAAAAGGTCTGAAATTTAAAATTTTGTCAAAAAGTCTCTTCCAAGAGAGGGCTGGGGGATTTGGTATCACCAAAAAAGAAAGGGGCACCTGATGGGGCCCAGATTTTTTTCGTTCTGTGTCCCAAAAATATCTTTTTTCCCCCTGGTCCTTTTAATGCTGGGTTTTTTTAGATTTGGTCCAGCCTTTTTTTAAAACAGGTGTTGGCGCCAGTATTTACCCTGAAGCCAACGGGGGTTCCCCCCCACTTTATGGTTACCCCGGGGCTCGGGGGGGGGGTGCCGAGCCTTGATCCCCCATCATGTTTCTCCCATGTATAAGGCCCATTTTCGGGGGGGGGTTTCTCCCTTGGGCATTCCCTTTTCCCTTTAGTCTCTCTTAGAGCACTCGGTTTTCCCGTGCCCAGTTTCCTTTCAGTAAGAATTGACTTTCTTTAAGGTCTGTTTTTACTTCTCTTTCTTTTCCCCTTGTCGGCCCCGAAGTCCCTCGTCCCGATCCGGTTCTCTCCCCCCCCAAAAAAAATCTTGGGTAGCCTTCTGGTTTTGGTTCTCCCTCTCCTATACTCCTATTTCTTTCCCGATCTTTTTGCTAGTTCTCTCTCCTCCCGTCTAATCCCTTTTCCCTTTCCTCGCATTCTTGTTTGAAAAACCCTTTTCAGCTCTTTCATAAGTCCCGTATTGTTGCTCTCCCAGCCCCTCTATTTTCTCAAATTTTTTTCTGAGTTGGAGCTGCCTGGTTTTCAAAAAGCTAGTTCACGGCGGCGCGCGATTGTAGCCTGGGGGGATGGGTGTTATTTTCTAAAAGCTTCCATTAGCTCTCTAAGAAGGCTGCCGGACTTTCATGGGTCTTGCCTCACCCGATTTTCCTTTGCCAAATTTGGTTGGCTTCCTTGCCAGCCTCAGGGCCGCCATCAACTGGGGGTCCCCTCGGGGACGCTCCCTACTTCCGCCTGTCAAAATCCCCGTTAGGTCCCCGCAAGGGAAACCCTCTCCCGAGATGAGGTGGTAGTAGGTCTCCCCTCGACACCGGGGCTCGTTTTCGTGCCCTTTCCAGGATTCGCTCCCGTTCCCCCGTTGAAAAATACCTGTAAAACTGTTGGCATCATCCCCGGGGGGGTTTTTGATTAAAAAATAGAGCTAAGAGGGCAGGAGGCCCTTTGGGGTTTTTCCGAGAAGGGGGGGTTCTGTGTTTTTCCAATTGTATAGGGACTCGTGGAGAAGGGCCTATGATAGGTCCGTTCTCCGTTCGGTTCGCTGGGGCCCACCTGGGCGGGGACGCCTTTAACAGTGGGGCGGTAGCTCGGGTCCCCCGGGTTTGCATACTCCTTTCTCCCATCCTCCCCGGTCCCCAGGCTGGGCCTCCCCCGTGGTCGCCCCCTTTCCGCCCTTCCGACCCTTTCCCCCCCACCCGGGGGGTTTAAAGGGGGGGAGTAGGGGGGGCTTGTTTTTTTCCCGTCTATTAGGTTTTGGGCAAGAGGAATCCCGAAAGACCCGGGTTTTTAGCCTCTTCTTCTTAGTTTTTCCCAAATGGTTCCATCACCAGGGCCTGTGGATTAGAATTCTGTGGACGAAAGGTTTTAACCAGTTAGGGGGGTTTTCTACCCGATCTTGCCCCACCCCCGATATAAGGGACCGGGGTTTGGGTGGCCCAGGGGGCTGCGCCATTATCTTTTTTTTCACTGCTGTTTATGGGGGCTGGAAAACGTACCTCCGGGGGCCCTCCGCCCCGGGGGTAGGCCATTCGCAGAACAAAAAGTTATTAATTTACTTTCTTGCTGCAGAGCAAGTTATGACCCGGCTCTCAATCCCCGGGAAAAAAATCTAGAGAGAGAGTGGGTGATTCTCCCTGACCCTAGTTAAGGAACAATGGTAGGAAGAAGGGAGAGAGAGAAACAATGAGAACAACCCCCAAAAATCCTTCGGGTGGTGGGCGGCCCAAAAGGTTGGGTTATGGTATGCTTTTGGGAAATGTTTTTGTGCCCCGCGTCGTTGACGGAAATTTTCTTGCTGGGGGGGGGCCCTAGGGGTTTCTGGCCCGTTCCGTGACCCCCCTTTTCCTTTCACGGATCTTCAAGTGGAGGGCCCTAGGGGTCTTAAGTGCCTGACCCCCGGGCCCAACCCAAAAATTTTAGGCCAGTTCTCAGTTTGAGATATTAAGGGGGGGCTTCACCCGCGGGTCTGTTACTTAGGCTCACTTTTGTTGGGGCCTTAGAGTCCACCAAGTGTAGCCCCGGCCAGACTCTCAATTGCCCCCAACGTTCGCCCGTTCATGAAGCTCCCCAAAAAGATTAGGAAATTGGACCGATCAACAAAACGAAAAAACAAAGAAACCCAAAAAAAGACAAGAAGCGAGCCCAAAGCCGGGACTACACAAACACGGAGCGGCGTAGACAAAAAAAACGGACAGACAATTGTCCCCACAACCAAGGCTAGGTCTTGGGGGGGGCATCCCCCGTAACAACTAAATTACAAACAGTGTCCACTGGTCAATGCCGCGGGATCAGGGGACAAAGACCCCTTTTTTCGCAGGGGCGGTCGCCCTCCAGCGTTTTCGCGGCCTTGGTCTCACACCGGCGGAAAGTTCCCCGCACCCGTTCCCCCCCTGCTCTCCTAGCAGGCCCCGGTTTTACACTGGATTTCCTGTACCCTTACCTCCCTGCCCCCTAGCAGGCCCGGTTTTTACACGGATTTCCCTTACCCTTACCTCCCCCGTTCCTAGCAGGCCCCGGGTTTTCACTGGATTTCCCGACCTGACTGGGTACCGGTACCGTTCGGTTTTTCCCTTCGTCTGGGGGGTTTTCTCCCCTCCCCAAGGGACCCCGGACGGCCCCAAATTTTATCCCCGTTTCCCGAACCCCCGAGGGGGAAGGGGAGAAACCCAAAGAGACAAAGCAAAACTGCAAGAAGGAAGTAATTAATGCAACTCGAGACTAGGGCCGCCCGCTGTAGTCCGAACGCAGTTGACAACGCGAGAGCCCGAGAGCCTGTGTTTTCTACCCAATATTTAAAGAAACAGAATGCCAAACATTCAAACATAAGCAGTGGGTGTCATCTAGTCGAAGGCTGGTATTTGGATACATGTACGCTAGGGGGTCCATATTTCATTGGATCGGGAGGACCTTCCGCGCGCTCAGGGATCGGCTGTGAGCCGGTGGATCCTTTTCCGTAAAACAAGTTCTGAATGGGCTTGGTAAATACTGGGTGGCCTGATAACGTCTCTAGACATGGTTGTAGTCTATGGTGACCGATAGTCGTAGTTTGCAGGTAAAGGGCCTGCTCCTGCTTCCCCTCCTATCATGGCGTTATGTTTACTCTTTTACATTCCGTTGTTCTCCCTACAATCCAAAAAGTAAATACCAACCCAGAAAGCAGGATGACAAAAGAGCTTGATAAACCCAAGCACAGCACAGTAGGGAAAAAAAACCCCCAGACACTTCATAATTATTTTAATGATAACCAAGGGGTGTGTAATGTGCTTCATTGCTCAGATATGTCTGACTCTGTGAAAAAAACCCCCCCACCCCTTAAAATGGACGTAGCCTACCTGGCTCTCTGTCCATGGAATTTTCCTGGCTCAGAATACTGGAGTGGGATGCCATTTCCTTACTTTCCAGGGGGCATCCTTCCTGACCCAGATTGACCCTTTAACTCCAGCGTTGGCAGGTGGAATCTTACCACTGAGCCAATGGGAAATGGTGCTGGGACAGCTAAGCAAACACATGCAAAATACAACACCCAAAGCACAAAAAAACCAGAGAAAAAAAAAGAAAAAAAACTTTTGTGCATCAAAGGACTCGCAAGGGACTCCTTGCGGCCACAAATGGATAGGAAACCAAATATTTTCTACCCCATTTCTAATCATGTGGATTTTCGTAACCATCAGCATAACAAGAGCAAAATCAGAGGCTCAGCTGGGCTTCAGCTGCTGATCTGAGACGGCGGCAAATAACAACAATCATATTAACAATAATAGCTCTTCATACGTGTGAGACGCTCTTCTAAACGCTTTACATATGTTAACACTGTCGTGTTTATTGGAGCAGGTTTTACTCTTACAGCCAAGAGAGCACAGAGTCAGAGTAACAAGCAGTGAAACGGCTGATGGCAGAGCCCCAGAGGAACGGGAAGCTTTTTCATAAACCTGACGACTCATGAAGGTGACAGAAGGCCCCTCGGTGCTGGAAAAGGGCAAGGTCTGGAAAGTGGAAGTGCCCCTCCCCCCCCTGGGCAGCGACAGCCTGGCTGCGACTGGGCGGAATTCTTGTTTCTAATATCAGGACAGTAAGGAAGCAGCTGCCAACACTGCATAAAAATCGAGAACGCTAGGCGGCGATGGCTGCGCTGCAGCTGAGCCATTAAGTAAATGGAGAAGAAAGCTCCAGGTAGAAATGTCCCCGGGAGCTCACGAATACACTGAGAGTCTGAAGCTGATACATAATCTCCCATCACTGAAATCAGGGTCTTGCCGAGTGGGGCCCAAAATGCGTCCACTTACGACTTCCTGAGACACACTTGGTTCTGTTTATCTGGGCTTCGCAGTAATAAGACATTCATTTCCTCATCCTTTCACCTCCTCCAGCCACAGTCACTTTATGATCCTTTATGGAATTTTTTTTTCTTCTCTCTTCACTTTACGTAAAAGAGTCTAAAAGATTT
>JAJLRB010000043.1:0-37551 GCA_020976825.1 Odocoileus hemionus
GGGTTTATGGAGCCCACTCCAGTATTCTTGCCTGGAAACCCCATACATGGGAGCCTGGCCCATGGGGTTGCAAAGTCGGACTAAGACTGAGCAACTGAGCACCCCCACACAAAAGTCTGTACACCCTGGGATTTTTCACATACCCTGGGGAGGTTTTAAAATCTGACTCTGAATGAGGTCTGCATTTGTAACAAATTCCCAAGGGGTGCTGATGGCTGTCCTGCTCTTTGAGTAGCTGAATCTTACTGGAATCAAGTTCATGTATCATTTGCATATTGAAATATGTATTCTTTTACTCATGAATTTCTCACCTTTTATTTCAGCTTTCCACTATATATAACTTTGGGACTTTTTATTAACATTTAAAGAATTCTCATTGGAGGTAGGTTTCATTATCTAGGTATTTCATTTCTTTTTTAAAAAAGTTAATTATTTCTATTGCTCTGGGTCTTCATTATTGTACTCGGCTTTCCTCCAGTTGTGGCAAGCTGGGGCTACTCTTCACCATGGTGCTTGGGTTTCTCATTGCCGTGGCTTCTCTTGTCGAGGAGCACAGGCTCTAGGCACGCAGGCTTCAGTAGTTGCAGCATGTGGGCTCAGTAGTGGTCCACGGGCTTAGTTATTCAGCGGCATGTGGAATCTTCTCAGGCCAGGGATCGAACCCATGTCCCCTACACTGGCAGGTGGATTCTTATCCACTGTGCCACCAGGGAAGTCCCTAAGTAATTTCATCTCAAGGTGGTCAAGGCTGCATGAGAAAACTATTTGCCATAAATGCAGGGAGGTGTGGTGGGCTCTGACCCAGTGAAGCTACAAGGATGGCAGAGAAGTGTTGAGTAGGGACCGGGGGGCATCTCTGGAGGTGTGCTTGGGAAGCGGGAGGTGGGGACCTGCCAGTCGGTTTTGCAGAAGTAAGAAAATTCCTGAACCTTGGAGGAGCACCACAGGTGTGCTACATGAATATAATAAGGCGTTAAAATCTCTGTCAACTTGGCTTCCCTGGCCGGTTTCTCCTATCCTGTTGACAGAATAGAGTGGTACTGGGGTTAGGATTCCTGACTCACAATGCGTGGGACCCCAGTATACCTGTTGGGCAGAACGCTAAGACATCCACAAGCTTCACTGTGCACCAATCTCAAACAAAAAGGCGTCAAAGCACCAACCTATCTGGAGAGGACATGCTCACCTTGGGGGTCTTTGAAAGAAAGACTGGTGGGGCCAAGGAGTGTGACCAGTAGGGTCTGGAAGGGAGAGCTCTGGTATGGAATTACGCCACAGAGGGGAGGTCAGAGGGGGAGAGGAGCTCCGCCTGAGGTGAGAGGCCAGGGGGGTGTGGAGGGCTCCCTCCTTCCAGAAGTAACCACTACATTGCTTTCACATCAAATTGTCTGGCAGGAATATACAAAATCGCAGACGATGTAGAACATTCCTCAAAGGGTTCAGCCAGGGTTTGCCTGCATCTCTGGCTGTCCCCCTACCTGGTCCGTATATTCATATACTCCATGCTGCGCAACTTCTCTCGTTTTTAAGAAAAATATCAGGTAATGGTTATGGGTTATGAGTTTGTGTGGTGATCTCATGTATTTTTAAAAGACATTAAATTTAATTCCTTTATGTGGGGGGGGGGGGGGACTTGACTTCCCTGCTGGTTACAGTTTTGTCAATCAACTTGCCATACAGGGGATGTTGGGTGTTTGATCCCCTGGTGTTCGGGGCGGAAAACCTAAGGCACCCCATATGTCTCGGGAGGGGGGAACAACTAAGCCCATGTGCCTCCACATCTTACTGATGCCCGAGGAATATCTCGAGCATCTCATGCAGGACACACCTAGAGAGTCTGTGTGTCAGACAAAATTAAATACATAAATAAATCCTTTAAAAAAAACTGTAAAATGAGAAGATAGTTGTTTTTTTTTTAAACAACCTGTGTCCAGAAGTGAAAAGACGTCTAATTTAAAAACTCCCGTACAGGCTTTCCCTGGAAGTCAGTGGTTTAAGATTCTGGCCTGTCCAATGCAGGAGACAAGGTTCAATCACGGCCGGGAAATCCCACAGTGCCGTGGATAACCACGCCAGCACACAACTATGGAGTCCACAAGCTTAAATAAATTAAATCTAAAAAAATAAAAACTCCCTAAAACCAAAACCAGGACCACTGGGAAATTCTAGCAAACATTCAAGTGGAACTTTGATCCTTCTCAAACCTCTTCCAAAAGATTGAAGTGAGGACCACTCCCAAAGTCAATCTCACAACTGTCCTCTGCATGACCCTACACAATAATAATAATAATAGTATAACAATAATGAAGTGATCAGATGGAAAAACCATTAACCTCTTACTGGATCTTAAGCTGTGGGTTACTAGGCTCCTCCCATTTACAAAAGAGTAACTGAGGATCAGGCTTCCTAGTGGCACAGTGGTTAAGAATCCACCCGGCCAATGCAGGAGGGACCCAGGTTCGATCCCTGGGTCGGGAAGATCTCCTGGAGAAGGAAATGGCAATCCCAAGCCAGTATTCTTGCCTGGGAAATCCCATGGACAGAGGAGCCTGGTGGGGGCTACAGTCCATGGGTTGTCACAAAGAGTCGGTCAGGACAGAAGTGACTGAGCATGCATGCACGTTCGAGGAGAGGTACATCCCAGTTGCAAACACTGCCAATCGCGCAGCGAAGTTTCCCAATCCCCGGTCTTCTCAGACTCACGTCCTGGAAATGCACTACAGGAGTGCAGAAAGAGGATCGTCGCACAGCTGGATCCACACTAGGAAAACACTCACGAACTCACAGAACTCCATGGTGCCTCTTTTCCTATGTCCACCCCCTTTACCCTTGGGGGGACATCGCAGAGTGACCTCCTTTCCACAGCAACAAAAGTAACGGTTCACTACATGATGCGATCCCTGGGAAGCTCATGATAGGACCCGCCACCCTAGGGGTGTCCACTGGTACATCTGGACATGGAAGACCCCTTTCTTGGATTGAACAGAATATGGACTCCCCAAATGAACGAGCAGGCGAGACTCAAGCAGAAACCATCTGGTTGCACAGGTAGTATACATGAGTCCGTCTTATTCAGATCAGAAACATTGGCGCGGAACACTTCCAAAATCAAGTTTCGCAGCTGCCAGCTAGTGCTCACCTCGCAACACACGTATTTCCAAGAAGAGGAAAAGCTATGTTATGCCTCTCTGTTATTTATTCCAACACGAGCTTCATTATTCCAATGGTGGTATTGTATTTTATGTTAGAATGTATGTCTATCTGCAGAAAAAACACACACAAAAAGATTTTGTAGTGATGTTGGTGGGACATTCAAGTTGGAAAATTTACTAAATGTTTCATACGGAAAAAATGTTTATGTGCCATGAACTACAATACCTCTTTAAGTTTTGAGATTTTGTCATAATAGAAAAATATTTTAAATATATTATATATATAAGAGGAGAGACTGATAGTGGTGTGGATTTAAGACTGGCAATAGAAGCTGATACCACTTAAATTCTGGCTAATAGATATATGACATTAGTAATACTCTCTCTCTAATTTGCTTATAATTTATAATTCTCTATAACAAAGCAAAAATTGAAGTCCGCAAAGATGTCCTTCTGGACTTCCCTGGTGGTACAGCGTGAGCATAAGACATCTGCTTACCAAATGCAGGGTTCAATCCCTGGTCTGGGAAGATTTCACATGACACGAGCAACTAAGCCCCTGTGCCAACAGCTACTGAAGTCTGCTCACCTAGAGGCCTGTGGGTCCCCAACAAGAGAAGCCACCTCAGTGAAAGGCCCAGGCACACAATCGTAGAGGGTAAACTCAGATCGCTCCAACTAGAGAAAGCCTGGAGTGCAACAAAGAAGACCAGTGCAACAACTCACTTATAGGAAAAAAAAAAAGATGTCTTCTAAATTTGGTATATCTGGGGAATGCCCTTGCAGTCCTAGTCATCGAGATCTCAGCGCACCTTTCAACTCTGAAGGCATGGGTTCAATACCTAGCAGCTCAAGGAACTAAGATTCAGGCAAGCAGCGCAGCTCCAGGTAAACTTACTCAAAAACAATAAGTGAAGTACATAAGCATAGGTATTTCTGAAAGGAAGAGAAATTCGCATTTGGGGGAATTTCTGTTATATTTTGTCTATAACATTATATAGTTCTAGACACACATGTAGAAAGGAGAAATCAGATAATCATAAATCATACCTACAAACACTCACCTCTATTCACTGTTCACCACTGCAGTAAACCCTGTAAAATTTTAGGTCAAATTCTTATTCTATCTACACCTATCCAGAAAATATCTAGAAGACAAACACAAGGCTATGTAAATACATACATTCAATTTATCGATAGCACATATGGATAATGTCCAAATATGCAACAATGTTCAACATAACATATAACGAGTTTATATGCTATGCTATAACAAACTAGCCCTTTCAGTTGTGTCCGACCTCCTAATACTGGGCCTGGGTTGCCGTGCCATCCTCTAGGGGCCTCTTCCACCCCAGGGATGGAACCTGGGTCTCCTGCATTGGTGGAGGCACTTCTTTACCTCTAGTGCCACTAAGGAAGCTGAGTCTCGGTTTAATCACTAAAGATCCCACAAGCCATCTTTATCTTTTTATTCACCCAACCAGTCAGCCGAACTACCACTTAACTCACAATCTCTATTATTCAGCTATTCTTCCTCCAACAATCACACGCTGTCCATGTCACGTATATGCCAGACAAATTTGTAAAACTCCATCAGTGGCCACCGTGACAGAAAAGGTCAGTTTTTCATTCCATTCCCAAAGAAGAATGCAATGCCCAGGAATGCTCAAAACACCGCACAATTTGCACTTCATCTCCCATTCGCTTAGGTAAAGTAATGCTTCAAGGAAGTTCTCTCAAGCCATACTTCGAACAGGAGGATTAACCATGGGAACTTCCAGATTAGTGTCTCATGGAGGTTGCGATCTAGTAAAAGCACGCAGAGAACCAGAGATACAAATGTTCCAACTTCACTGAGAAATCATCGAAAAGGCAAGAGAGTACAGATAAAACATCTATTTTTTGTGCTTTATTGACTATGCCAAGCTTTGACTGTGTGGAATCAGACAACTAAACTGTGGAAATTCTGAAGAGATGGGAATATCCAGACCACCTGACCCTGCCTCATGAGAAAACTCTGTATTGCAGGTCAGGAACAATAGTTAGAACTGGACATGGAACAGACTGGTTCCAAATAGGAAAGGAGTACGTCAAGCTGTTATATTGTCACCCTGCTTATTTAACTTATATGCAGAGTACATCATGAGAAACACTGGGGGAGGAAGCACAAGCTGGAATCAAGATTGCCAGGAGAAATATCAATAACCTCAGATATGCAGATGACACCACTCCTTATGGCAGAAAGCGAAGAGAACTAAAGAAACCTCCTTAATGAAAGTAGAAAGAGGAGAGTGAAAAAGTTAGGCGTTAAAGCTCAACATTCAGAAAACTAAGATCATGGCATCCTGGTCCCATCACTTCATGGCAAATAGATGGGGAACAGTGGAAACATCCACGTGTACAGACGCTTTATTTTGGACATGGGGGCTCCTCAAAATCACTGCAGATGCAGTGACTGCAGCCATGAAATTAAAAAGTATGCTTGACTCCTTGAAAGGAAAGTTATGACCAACCTAGACAGCATATTAAAAAGCAGAGACATTACTTTGCCAACAAAGGTCTGGTCTAGTCAAAAGGCTATGGTTTTTCCAGTAGTCATGTATGGATGTGAGAGTTGACTATAAAGAAAGCTGAGTGCTGAAGAAATTGATGCTTTGAACTGTGGTGTTGGAGTAAGACTCTTGAGAGTCCCTTGGACTGCAAGGAGATCCAACCAGTCCTTCCTAAGAGGAGATCAGTCCTGAATGTTCATTGGAAGGACTGATGCTGAAGTTGAAACTCCAATACTTGGCCACCGATGCGAAAGAGCTGGACTCCATTGGAAAAGACCTGATGCTGGGAAAGATTGAAGGCAGGAGGAGAAGGGGATGACAGTGAGGAATGAGATTGGATTGGATTGGCATCACCGACTCAATGGACATGAGTTTGAGGTAAACTCTGAGGAGTTGGTGATGGACAAGGAGGCCTGGCGTGCTGCACGTCCATGGGGTTGCAAAAGAGTCGGACACGACTGAGCGACGTCGCTGAACAGAGCTAAACAGTGGTAATGATTAAGGTATAATTTTTCTTGTGATTTAAAATTGAGCAACCAGGAGAATCTAACTAAACAATGAAGAGATACCCATCAACATTCCAAAGAAAACAACATCTAAAGTCCATAAGTGGTGAAATGGATGACATTATGGTATATTTCAATTGAGATATTAAACAGTCATGAATGTAAACTAATGTAGTTTACGACAATAAAATGGATGAATTTAACAAATATTGAAAGAAAGAATTACATTATTGAAAGACGTACAGATCTACACTATGTCTATACACCATATATACATTAATGCATCTCATATATTATTAATATATATGTATAAATATATATTATCACAATGGATAAAACTGATCTATTGTAACAGAATATCAGCTGGCATTACCTTTGGGGTTGGTAAGTGCTTGCGGGATTGGGAATGCGGTGCTTGAGGGGTGCTGATGGTGGTATTTTGCCTGGCAACTTCTGCTTCTTTTCTAATCATCTTTAACATTTCTGTCTTGACTTAAGTAAATGTTTGACTCTGTGTTTAATCAGCCAGCATCTCCTTCCAATCCAGTTTCCTTTTGGGTTAAGGAGGGTTCAGAGAGTAAACTACTGCTACGTACTAAAGGCTATGAGATGGTAAAGTCATTAGTATCCTTCATCTTTGAAAGGTTGTTTTTATGTCACATGAAGTTTGAGTGTCCAATTTCTTTTGCGACCCTATGGACGTAAGCCCCCCAGCTTCCTCTGTCCATCTGGATTTCCCAGGGCAAAATACTAGATAGGGTGTGTCATCCTTCCCACATGGGCGTTCCCATGTGGCTTCAGATTGTAAAGAATCTGATGCATATGCAGAGACCACAGGTTCAATCCTGGCAGGACGATCCCCTGGAGAAAGAGCATGGTAACAACACTCCCATATTCTTGCCTGGAGAACTGCATGGACAGGCTATTATATAGCTCTTGGTGGGCTACCGTCCCATGGTGTCACACAGAGTCCGGACACAGCTGAGCAACTGACCACTTTAACTATTCCTTCTCCACAAACTTACCTCACGTCATGGTATCCAACCCAGGCTCCTGCATTGCAGGCAGATACTTTACCATGGAGCCACCTCGAAGCCCAAGGGGTTGTAGAAGGCCTATATGACAACACCAATGTCAAGTTGCAGCACTTAGCCTAAAGCTGTTTTTTATTTATAATCATGCTCACCGGGCAGAGACAGAAATTTCCAGTCTCTCCACTATCCTGGAGTTCTGGCCAAGGCCCTCTTCTCTAGGTCCATACATCCTTCTTTAGAAAACCATCTAAGAAAAAGGCGAAAGGTCAAAACAGCAAGTTCCAGCCACCGCCCTATCCCTGGAATAGGAATGTAACCTAATGACTGAGGCAGAACAGAGAAAAAACCTTCAGGAATGCCACTAATAGGTTCCTTCCATCATCAGGCATCACTAACAGTTTTTTGGAAAGTGAAAGTGAAGTCTCTCACTCGTGTCGACTTCTTTTGCGACCCTGTGGAAGGTAGCACCTACCAGCTCTGCCGTCAAGGATTTTCCAGCAAGAATACTGGAGTGGGCTCCCGAAGCCAACTTGTTAAGTAAAAACGACTTGTAGCCCAGGTTTGTGTCCGTTCCACCTGTGAGTTTCAGTTAAAGTCCCATGGGCTCCCCTATGGTACCCTGCCGCACCCGCACCAAATACAATCAAGCCGAGCATACCACCTCGCACTCCCACGGGACCCCCCCTTTTCCTGGTCTCCCCACCTAGACCAATGATGTGGTTCCGGAGAGGTTCATCCTATGGTAGTCTAGCCGCTACGCAGAAGCGCCACGAATGCAGGGGGGCCCGGGTCGTCACAACGCAGGTCAGGCAGGTGCGGATGACAGGCCACAGGTCCCGCCACGCTGGCACAACCGGGGCAGGATGCCAGAAGCAGGCGGCGAGCGTTGGGCGGGCAGTTACACCACGCACCTCCTGGAGCACTCGTTTGTGCATTCGTTACAGGGTCCATCACATCCTCTGGGTTCTGGGTCCGGAGCGCGACACTGCGGCAGGCCCCTTCCGAGGCCCACAGTACGTCCATCGCCAAGCCAGCTGCGCTGCTTCAAGACACCAGTGCCAGACGACAGAGAATCCATGACCTCCAGCTCCACCATGCCGCCCTGGTAACTCCTGCACATGCCTCACCACCAGACGCCACACCCCCCAAGCCCCAACATCTGCCTCCAGCCCTATCCTCAAGTCCCCAGACTTTGCAAGTCGTCTGCAGACTCCCAAACCCCTCCACTCATCCCCTACCTGCACCACAGCCCAGCAGGCCAGCCCCCTCCGCTGTCGCAGAGCCCCCGGCTGATCCTACCCTGCATCTCGGCATATGCTAGCCCTCTCCACAGGCCATCAACTATGCTCCAGGGCCCAGATAGCACACTCCATCCACCTTTTGCTACTTCCTGCCCTCCCCTTCTAAAAACCCAGAACCACCCACCAGCCCTTCATTTGCTCTTCTGACTCTGTGGAGTCTCTGCCTGCCTCGCCCTTACCTCATCTCGCCGCCCACTCCGCCTGCTCCTTCGAACCCAACTGACAAGCCAGCTCCACTTCATCCACGCCTCCGGTATTCTCCAGACAGCTCTCCCTTCGCGTTTCAATTTGAATTAATCTCAAACAGAAGCCGCAGGACAGAGCGAAGGGGTCGGGCACCAGATCCAGAGTCTTCCTCTCTTCCGTCCCACACTTCCCTTGGAGAGTCCCTAACCAGGCTCTGAGTAAGGACCGGTGTTGAACACCTTTTACTTAGTCACGTATCCAGCAGGATGGCTTTGTTCTTTAGTTCCAGAAGCATTCAGCAATATAAGGATACCCACGCATCATGGACACTAACTTGAGATCCTTGCATAGAGAGAAAACATGTCCAGACGGAGCCCAAATGCATTCTGTTTGACATCCTTAAATGAGTGACTACTGCAACCATCCATAAATCCAGCCAAACTCATGGAAATTTTACTACTGGTCAGATAGAACACTCTGAAGCAGGTATGACCTATGTCCACCATTTCACAGCTGAGAACACAAAGAGCCAAGGGACCTACCCAAGGTCACACAGCTAGAGGTGAAATAGGCTGGGATTTGAAACCCAGCCAGTTCATGGTCATGGTCCTGTTGGTGGTCTGACTTTGCCTGACTTATCCACGACAGCTTTCTGAATCCCAACCACTACATCTGAAGAAGCATGTTAAGCAAATCAAATGAGATGCACCAAGCGACTGCAATGCCATCAGCCAGCCATTGGTCAACATGTCGGTTTGTCACTCAGTCCATGTCGACTCATTGGGACCCTTGGCCTTGGAAAGTTCCCCTCTGCCCAGGAATTTTCTAGGCAAGAATACTATATTGGTCGCCATTGGTCCAAACAAAGCGAATCCAATTGTTCTCCATGCCAATGCCCAACCACATGGTCGCACAACCCAACGCTATCAGAAGCTGAAAGAATGGGTCGATAGAAGTATTTGCCTCATCCTCCATATTCACCTGAACTCTTGCCAGACCAAACTATCACATCTTCAAGCATCTCAACAACCTTTTGCGTAGGGAAAATGTTCCTACAACCTGCAGAGGGAAAGAATGCACTTTCTAGAGTTCCTCGAATCCTGAGGCAACTGGAGTTTTAAGCTCACAGGAATAAGCAAATTTATTTCTCATTGGGGCCAAACTCGTGTGATTGTCAAGTACCAGATGTGTTTGAGCTTATTTATAATGACTGAAAACTCTATGGTCAGAAACTGCCGCTAAGGCACTTTGCACAACCTGCACGTTAACTACAGAGGATCGACAGAGTATGACAGAGGATAGATGGATGGATGGCACGCACCGACTCAGTGGACATGAGTTTGATGAGCAGGAGCTCCGGGAATGTGAAGGAAGCCTGGCATTCATCCATGGGGTCTAAGCACCACTGAACTGCGAAGAGCAAATAGTTAACAAAAAATCTCGTCTCTCAATGGGTGGGAGGATTAGTAAAGCAGCACAGCTCCTTAAGTGTATAAGATTAAGTGTGGGCAAGGCCTGTGGTGGATAGCCAGCTCCTTCCATAAAGGCTATTCAGCCCTGATATCTCTTATTCACCAGGAGTTAGTGGTTAGATATGGTTGGAGGAGACAGTGAATTTAGATAAAATCACTCAGCTTCGCACTAACCCAGCCTCTAGGGGTCAAGAGTAGAAAAAGCCACAAATTTTACAAACCATCTTTGTTGCCCTAAAGAAGTAAGTCCTTCTACCTGAAGCAGCCTTGGAAATGAAATAATCAAAATCACTAGGAAAAATTCTGCCCATGGCTAATTTTTAATCCTCTACAACAGAAAAATATAAAACATTGGCCTGTTTGAAGGGGGAATTGAAAAGAGAATTCTGGGCAGGAGCCAATGAGTGGTACAAGCCAGGTCTGACTGAATGAGAGCCCACGAACATGGAAGGTCTGCAAAGGGGCAGAGACGGGATGCGAGAGGATCGCTCACAGCCTTCAGTATAGAGCGGAGAATGCGGCCGTGGCATGAGGATGGCTGCCTTCTTGCCAGAAGAATCCATCCTTGTCAACTTGTCCTTGGAACTGTCCAGCCAGAACACCTCCTAATCGCAGACTATGTGGAACTATTCTAACAAAGTTTCAGCAGAGCTGCCTCATCTACTAGTACATTACTGCTAGCAGGCAACTGCCCATTTAGAAAATATAATAGTAATCCCATAAATTTTCAAAAGACTTTTTTTATTTTTAATTATTTTTGGGGGGGGCATCCACAGAAGCAACATGGATCTCATTTCCTGATCGCCCAGAGGTCAGAAGATCAAATCCTGCTCCTTGACAGTGCGATAGTGCAGATCATCTTAACCGTTGACCCAGAAAGTCCCCAAAAGAGGTTTCTTGTATTTGGGGGTTTTTTTGTTTTTTAGTTTTGGACCATTTCACACAACTTGGATCCAGTCCCAAACAGGGATTGAACCCCGACCCACGGCATGAATGCACTGGTCCTAACCACCGCGACCAACCACGGAAATCCCTGAGAAAGACGTTAATAATTCCTTAAGTGTGCACAGCGTATTGCACGTTTCTTCATTAAAAAAAATTTTTTTTTTAATTTATTTGCTGCACTTGAGTCTTAGATGTGGCAGTGTTTAGATCTTAGCTCCATGATCTCTGCGAACCTCTTGAACCCCGGGCCTCTGTATTGAAGCATGGAGTCTTTTTGACTACTTCCGCTCATGCACTGCGAGGGATGTGTCCAATATTTTCAGTTCTCCTTATAAAGAGAGAGATCTTATCTCTTAGAGATTATACTGAGACACAAATGTCCTGGAGGAAACAGTACATGATTTTGGGGAGGCCTTAAGTCGCCGTGGGGAGGATGGAGGAAGTATAGGCAAAAAAAAGGCCGACCAGTGAAGGAACGGAACCCTCCCTCTCTGATGGTGGAATTAAACCTGCACCAATATAAATTGGAGCAGCCAATTGGAAAACACTATGAGTTTCCTCAAAAACTAAAATAGATTTGCCATATATCCTGCAATAAACCAATTCTGGACTATATCCAAAACATACATGCAGCACAATGTCCTGCAGCCTGAGTCTACAATAGCCAAGACTTGGCACCAACCTAAATGTCCATTAGGCATATGAAGTGATACAGATATGGTACAAAGTAATGCAAGGGAATACTACTTACTCAGCTCACAAAAAAATGATACATCATGCGCAATATGCAGCCAAAGTATGGACTAGAATTATCATACCAATTGAAGTGAGACGGAAAGAAAACAGATAATACTATGTGCGACAATCACATTCTACCTATTTAGGATAGCGAGCACAAACATGACACAAAAAACTTATCTATGAAGAAGAAACAGACGTCAAAGACATTGAGAGCAGATTTGTGGTTGCCAAGGAGCAGTGTGGGGGGAGGGATGATTGCAGCTTTGGGAGGATAAGGAGATACAAAGTATTGTATCTAAATGGAGAAACAATACAAACCTACTGCGATCAGCACAGGGAACTGTACTGCATATCCTGTGATGAGCCATAAGGGAAAACGATTATGAAAATGAATGTACAATATTATGTAAAACTGAATCCATCACTTTGCTGTACAGAAGAAATTGACACAAATATTGTAAATCATTCCACTTCAATAAAAAAGTATTACAAAAGATACCACCGAGCCAGGCCAAGTGGCACCTCCCACGACGGCCCTGCTACCTGCAACCCCCATCCCCACGAAAAGCGCGAGCCACTGCTTACCACATTCATGCATGAGACCCTCCAACAACAAGCAGATTAAAGGAAACCGCGTCCCAAAACAAGAAGTCATTCCCCATGGTCAAACATTTAGGTCTCGCGCATTCTCTTTTCTCTCCCATGAACACTTCCGGTTACAAATGGTTAAGAAGGATTCACCATGGAACAGTCATGGCCTTAACCTAGATGTATAGGGGTGGCCTCCTCCATGGAGGCCCCTCCCATTTGCAAGATAGGAAATAAATATTATACAATGATTGAAATACAAATTGACCACAATTGCAATAGACACATGAAAAGGTGCTGTAGCCCTATAATCAAGCAGGAAATGCAAATGAACACCCATCCCACATCTAATCAGCGCACTGCTAAGCAAAATACAATCCAAGAATAAACGAAACCAGTAACAAAGAAAAACAACAAGAACAAAAAACCAATAACATAATACTGGCGATCGAGATAGTGGGATTGCGTGAGAGGTGGTGAATATAAAATGTACATATTTGAGGCAGAACAAAGACTATTAAACACAACATTCTCTCCTATGTATCTGTCTAATGTGCAGAGCGTACCAACTTCATTACAACAACACCAGAACTCCAACAAAACAGCAGCGTTCAATCTATGTAAAGACCATTTCCTTTTCTCTTTCTCTGATGTTAGCAGTGTACTTTCTGAAGAGCCGGTATCTTTCCCAGCTCACATAGGGTCCTGCTTGCTTTGTACATTGTTGCTTGCTTTTGATACATTCCTTACCTGGACTATGTATCTTTGGTGACATTACATAAAATATTTATATGTCATTTGTGGTACAACCTTGTTTAAGAAAATGATTACAATACATGACTATACCTTCACTCTAACAGTGTACAGTTAGCAGAGTTTTCGGAGTATCCACTTCCAGGCTGTAAATCCCTTGACTTTAATAAAATTCCCTTTCCTCTTCTGAGAGGAGAGAATTTCACTGAACATTTTTCTTGGCAGAGTCAAGCAGGAGTCTCAAGACTATACCAACAGAATTCGGAGTTCCCCTGACACTTTATTAGCCCCATAGGTTCTTGCATATCCTTGGGTGCTTTCGTAAAGTCTGACATCCAGACATCCCTCATACAGTGAAGTTCTGACATTCACTACCTGCCACGTCTTTCTTGAGGACTTGAGTCCTGACGAAGTGTGTGGCGTGCCTCATTGCTCATGTAGTCTGACTCTTTGCGCGCCACATGCCACGCACCTTTGGTGCATGGTATTTCCCATGCAAGATACTGGAGGGATGGGCTGCCATCTTCCTTCTCCAGGAATTCCTTCTTACCCAGGGACTGAAATCAACATCTCCTGCTTGCGCAGGCAGACTTTACACTGAGACCCACCCGGAAGCAATATATGTGTATATTATCCTTCTGGAGATACACTATCCAGAATACCAATGTAGACAAAATCCATTGTTTAATTTGGCTATAATATGTATATATACAACACCAACACTTACATATATTCATAATTACAATATATACGTGAGATACTACTTGAAAGTGAAAGCTGATCAGACGTGTTCAACTTTTTGCCGAGCCCCATGACTGTTAGCCCACTGGTTCCTCACATCCATGGAATATCTCACAGTGCACGAATACTGAGTGGTTGCCATTCCCGTCCTCGGGTATCTTCCCACCCCGGGATCCAACCCAGCCCTCCCGATTGGCATTGAGCAGGCAGATTCTTTACCATCGAGCCATCAGGGAAGCCATATGAATGTATGTGTATATATATATGAGTACACATGTATACACACACATACACACACATTGTCCCCATCTACTGCACTGGGGGGGACACTCAGGTGGACACATCAAAGGCTATCAAGCATCTTCATCTGCTTACCATCCGAACCCTGGAGGCTTCTTAGGGCGTCTGCAGCCGAGGGCAGCCATGACCCCTGACTGGCTGTGGCGGGACAGCCGATCCTGCCGTTGCAAGTTCTCTCCCACCTTGTGACCAGAAAGTCACAAATGTGGTGTCACTAGTATGACACAAGGCCCACATCCACACCTGACTAAGGCTTTTAAACCTGGTTGATAATCTTTGACCTCAGATTTTCCTTCTAACTCCTTACATTCTCATTGACTGGAGAATAACACTTCTAATGTATTTTCCTCTCTTACAATTTCCTCAAAAGGAAACAACTGTTTACTCTGAACAAGTCAGTGAAAAAGCTACTTAAAACTCGAAACACTCTCAAAAAACTAAGATCATGGCATTCGGACATTCCTATCACTTCATGGCAAATAGATGAGGAAACAATGGTAAGCAGTTGACACATTTAACTTGGGCTGCAAAAATCACTGCAGTAAATGAAATTCAAAGATAAAATTAAAAGCTTGAGAAGGAGAACTCATGTACAAACCACATATGACACATTACTTTTGCTGACGAAATAGTCTTGTCCTAGTCAAAGCTATAGTATTTCCACTAATAATGTATGGATGTGAGAGTATGGGAGCCATAAAGACAGGCTGAGCACTGAAGAATTGATGCTTTCCAATTGTGTGTGTTGGAGAAGATCTATTCGTAAGAGTCACTTGGCCCACAGGGAAATGAGATCAACCAGTCAATCCTAAAGGAAACCCAACTACTGAATTAATTTATTGGACAATGATGCTGATGCTGAAGCTTTCCTACTGCATACTCTGAGGCCACCTAGATGGGAAAAGAGCTGAACTTCATTGGCAAAAGACCCTGATGCTGGGAAAGACATGATGGGCAGGAGGAGAAAGGGGCATGACGAGAGGATAAGCATGGTTGGATGGCATCTACTGGACCTCAATGGACATGAGTTTTTGAGCTACTCCTCAGAGATGATGAAGGACAGGGAAAGCTTGGCGTGGCTGCAGTCCATGAGGTTGCAAAAAATTCATACACAACTAGATTGACGAACAACTAACGTAGTCAAGTAACATTGTATTTCTATTGAAAAAAGCTAGTTACTTAGGCAAATAATTATTTATTTAAACTATGATTGTAAGATACATTCCTGATTATCTCCCAAATTCAAACAGAATTTCAAGTACAAATTTATTCTATCCAAACCATAAATCCAGAAATGAGGGCAGGCTCTGGGGACCAAATTCATTGTGCACAGGGTGGGCAAGAACCCCTGCCTCTAAACAATTTTTGAACTAGTTTGAATCGTTTCAGGCTCTGAGTCCTGGTCACAGTTCTTGAACACAAAGGGTTTATAGGGACTGAGGAATACTTCCAGCCAGAGGGATGGGATACTCAGCGCGGTACTCAGACATGAGGAGAGGGAATTCTTGGAAGTCATCATGAAGCCTCTTCAAGCAAAACAAAAGACAGGGCAGAGGGCAACGGGGCCGAACCAGAGGCCCTGGCACTGGGGGGGAGGGTGAGGAGCCCCTCACCATTTCCATTGGTTTTCAACCTGTGTCTCCACTGGTTCCGTAGAACAGGGCTGCTTTCAGTCATAAACCCTGATGTAAGAACGGTTATCCTTGTAGTTTCTCAATAGGAATTTAATAGAAACAAGGCCCAGTAGGTCCCTTGAATGGACGCCAGGAAGAGATCCCAGTGCCAGAGCAACAGCTTCTTGATAATATGAGAGGTGGTCTGGCAATAGGTCTGCAGCTCCTGGAAGGCAACGGTCAGGCTCTCTTACAGTGACAGCTTATGACGGATCCGTACTTGACACTGACTGGGTGCACATGCAGCACTCACTCTGCTACCTCCGTCCTCGAGTCATAGTCCTTCGACACTGTGTTCAAACAACACACAGCGGCTAACGCCCTTCTGATATGGTGAGAACGAATGCTATGATCTGTAGGCAGAAAAGAAGTCCCATTGTGCCATGGCCTTCCCCAAAACTTAGTCTCCTGGCTTCCGGCCTGTGTATTTTTCCAAGATGGCTGCAACAATGTCATCTACCTTCCACAGGTCCCCTCTAGAATCATCACTCCTCATCCCCAGGGTGGGGTCTCAATTCCCACCCCCTGAATCTGGGAGGGTTTTCATGTAACCAGAGTACAGTAAAAACTGACACCACCATAAACAGCAGGTTTACCTCAAGCCGCCATGTTAGTCGAGAAGCCCAAACTTCTCCTAGCAGGGAGACCCTAGGACAAGCTCTGAGATTAAACCAAGAGCTGCTTGGCCAGCTGTTAGACACTCTCACAGCTACCCTGCCCTTCAGCCCAGACAATGTCTGAAAATGAAACTAGTGGAGAGAACAAAGTCAACAACAAAGTAGCAGAACCTAGTCATAGAAAGCACAAGAAGGTGAGACGATGAATCCTTGCTAATATTAAAACCATTAAATTTGGGCCAATTTGTTAGAGGCAACGTAGTTTCCTTACAGGACCCTGGACCATACTTTCCCTACAACCCTGCAGAGACTCACCCGAAGAAGAAATGTCTGTCCGCGCCAACCGACGGGAAAACGTTTATGGAAGAAATAATGCAGCAGGCATAGTTGCATCTAGAAGCTGACGACTAGCGATACAATCCGGCCACTGCCCTCGTTGCTCTGTCCATCTGCCGAGGAGGACAGATCTATTAAGAGTAGACGCCAACCAACACCTCTTTCTGAGGGTCTGCCTTGCTTTACCATCAATGACCTTCCATCGGATGTGTAATCCGAAAACGTGGTTCCCCCAACAAAGAACAGTCGTTACCTGCCAGGGGCTTCGTTACACGGGAGCACATGGCACCCTCTGCACCACCCAAGAATGCATTTGGACTAAATGAGTCTCGCCTGGCTGTCTGTATGCTATACCGCGAGCTGTGCTGTTCAAGGTCTCCTCCCTCCTATATTATTTTTTCCTTCCCCATATGAGCTTCTCATCTAATGTCTTCACTAAGTGGAAAATGAGGATTCATTTCCAAACGCTGGATTTCTCTTAGTCATTTAAAAGGATCCAGGGAAATCTAAATAAACTGGTGAAGGAATGAAGACCCAGCAACATTCAAAGAAACATCCAATGCCGTCAATGCTAAACGGACAAATATGGAATATTCATATAATCTAATATTACCAGTCATAAAATGCAACACATGCAGCAACTATAATGGTGGATTGGATTTACAAACATGTTCATTGAAAGAGTGCAAATAACAAACTATATTCTGCATGACTCCATATATATTAGTACCAACAAAGGCAAAACCGATCAATGTTATTAGAACACAGATCGTGCTATCTTTAGATTGGAAGTGAGGAATGGGCTGTGAGGGAGTCTACGGGTTATGGGGGTGGGGGGGGTTTGCAGGCACCATTGGTTTTTAATGCACATAAGAGTAAGGGACTATATAAAATACAGAAACAGTCTATTTTCCTTTACAGAGACTTAGCATCACTTCCTATGTTCAGATGTACACAATTCTAACTTCATCCACAAAAGTATTCCTGCTGCTGCTGCTGCTTAAGTCGCTTCAGTCATGTCCAACCTTGTGTCAACCCATTAGATGGCAGCCAACCCAGCCTCTGTTCTCCCTGGTATTCTCCAGATAGAAAAACTGAGTGGTTGCCTTTCCTTCTCCAATACAAAAAGTGAAAAGTGCAGAGAGCCCAAACGAACTTAGTTTCATGGGTTTCCTTTTTCTATAAAAACTGGAGCACCTGAGTCAGTGGTTTAAGAATCCACCCCTTTAAATGTAGAGGGACTCAGATACGTATTGGTGAGTAGCGCGCACACGCATCCCCAATGCCTTGGAGCAAGTGGCCACGACTAGAGAGCTGCAACTAAGATCTGGCACAGATATGAATTAAGGAAAACAAAACAAAACAAAATTGGAGCATAAATGGGATAGGAACTGAGAAACAGTGATGCTCCACCATAGTTTGATCTGTAGCTGAGTCATTTTAAACAACGAGAACATAAAAGTGTAGCAGGATTTGGGGATGCACCTTGCTTAAAATCATCCAGGTCAGGTATCCCTCTGGAAGTTCTTTCATGACCCCAAATTCAAGACCATCATACCGAGCACAAGCGTTCAAGAGTCAAACAAGTTTGAGCCTACATGCCAGATCCGGCCAAGCCTTTAGCTATGTCACTAGAACAGTCACCTCTCCTTTCTGAACTACCTCAATTTGAGATTTCAAACTACATATTCTTGCAGGGTCAAGGACCATGAAGGGTGCTGAAATCGCTTAAAAAACAAACTCCAGACGCACTGCTTGATGCCTGAACATATAACCCAATTTTTAAGAGGCACACTGTGACTGCCCCAAAGGCCATAAAACCAAGAAGTCAGGGTTATGTATGTGAGAGTTCTGGCTCAGACTCTGACCCTCTTAAGCCAACTCTATCTTGCCTCCCATCTAAACCCAGGAGCATCTCCTACACAGAGAGAATTTAGTTGGACCCAGGGACCCTCTATATTGAATCCAGTCAGGCACTCTCCAATCAAGTCTTTAGGGGGTTAGCAGCAGGGTTCAGGAGTGGACTTTTGCTCTAATGAAGTGGCACATTCATTTCCCTGCCACTTAACCTAAGGGGTGTTGTTTAGCTGCTTAAGTCGTGTCCCACTCTTTTGCAACCACACAGACTGCACCACCAGGCTCACTGCTATGGGATTTCCCCAGGCAAAAAATCTACTGCAAGAGTAGGGAACTTCGCCATCCCCTTCTCAGGGGATCTATTCCCATCCAGGGTTAGAACCCACATCTTCTGCATTCGGCAAGGGCTTATTCACTCCACCACTGAGTGAGGTGGCGAAGCCCCAAGGTGTTACAACATCATAGGAGGCCTAAATCACCATCCATGCCTAAAGTCACACTGACCAAAGGGCTGTTTTTAGCCTCACTACTCACCGGCGACAACAGAATTCCAAATCTTATCCACTATCCAGGACGTTCTCCCGCCACAGCCTCCTCCTCCAGATCCAAAAATTCTCCCTGTTGTACCAACATCTATGAAAGAGCAAGAAAAACAGACACCCAGCAATAACTCACCACTGCCCTGACCCTGGGTGACTAGGGACATTCCACCTGTAGGCAGAACTGTAGCTCGACTCCCTCAGAATCTAAGCCCTGACCCCCAAGTCTTCTCTTCCTCCGAGCCATCCGCTAAACCGCTCAGCATCATACAGTTCCAGAGGTCTTTTGTTACATGAAAAGGGTTTGTGACCAAGCTTCTTTGCCTGCCCCTCCAACTCACGTTGTTAAGTCCCCAGGGGTTTCCAAGGGTGGTCTGTGCCCCTCCGCTCCTCCCAACAGGAGCTCCTGTTTGGCCCAGCCACCAAAGTTTAGCTAGCGATAAACTCCCTCCCACCCACCCGCACCAGGACCTATCCTTTTCCTGGAGTCCTCACCTTTCTCATGGGGTTCACGCTAGAGCTTGCGCCCAAGGGTCTGAGACTCGCCAGAAGCGCCCAGGAATGCGGGCCCGGGCCGCAGGCAGGGGTCAGGCAGGTGCGGATGACGGCCAGAGGTGCGGGGATTTTTATCCAGACATTGATGCTCAGCCACAGGTCCTCGTCTTCCACCTCTCTCGCCAGCGCTGGCACACCCAAGCGCTCACTCCGGCGCAGCGTGCTTGGCAGGTAGCTCAGGCAATCTCCCGGAGCAGCTCGATGGGCAGAATGCGGTATCGGGGCCCGGAACCTCCTGTGGTTCGTGGTGCGATGAGGCTGGGACACGGCAGGCAGCCCAGGTAGGATAGATGGCGCCCCATGTCTCCTCGCCCAGCCCCGCGCAGCTGCTTCTGTGAGATTGCAGCGTACGTGATATCAGTGACCTGGAGCCAAAATCCCCGACAGGTGCGACAGGGCCCCTACCTACACCCGCACCCAAAAGCTGATCGCCCACACTCAGCAGCACCCGCCCCTATCAAGTCCCCAACTCCCACCCTCTTAGATCATCCGACCACGCAGGCGTCTCCGGCCCCGCGCATCCCCAGCGCCCTGCAGCCACTCGCTCTGCGCCCCGAGTCCTAACCCTCAATCCCAGCAGTGTTCCTCACCAGTGGGCCTTCACCTAGCCTCACCTGTTTCCACCACCCCATCAGCCCTTCTAATTCGGCCGTCTTTCCCATCTTCATACCCAGCAGAACAGAACCACCCACCCTCCACTCCCCTACCCCTACACCAACACCCCGCCTCGGGCCACGTTCTCCAATGACTAGACCATAACGCCTGCACCCTCGACCTTCTCCTGCTTCCAGCCCCCGTCTACCTTGCAGGACCGTACCCTCTTAGCCCTGCCTCCTGCTACTCTCCAAACTCCTCCTTCGCGAACTCTAGTTACACACTGCGGGTAATTATGGACCAAATTACACGCAAGCAATAGTGGAGGGAGGAGCAGGAGATGCCAGGATTCTCAAGGCATAGACGTATGTCATGCCCACTCACTGGTCCTTTTGGAGTGTCCTCCCCAGACTGTAAGACCCGGTGCTGATCATGCTGCTGTTATTCAGTCAGGCATCTGGCGGGAGGCCTCAGATCCCTAGAGGTAATGGAACATTCCATCACCTCTAAAGATCCAGCATCATTATCTTGAGAGATCCCATTGCACACAGGAGAAAACAGGCCTCCCGCTGGGAACCAAATGCTTTCCTATTGACACCTAAATGAGTGCTGTAACCAGTAACATCCAGCCGAACCTCATGAGCCTCTTACACCCAGTCGGGACAGCAACCCTGATGGTATTATGGCTATGTCCCCACTTCACAGCTTGACAAACTGAGGACAAGTGACCTGCCCAATGTTCACACAGCAGTAGGTGACAGAGCTGGGTTTGAACTTGCCTGGTGGCTCAGAAAGTAAAGAATCTACCTGCATCTGCATGAGACTGGGTTTGTCTCATGGTTGGGAAGAACTCCCCTGGACAGAAGGTAACAGCTACCCCACTCCATACTCTTGCCCGGAGAATTCTCATGTACACTAGGAACCTTGGGCGGGCTGCAAATCCAATGGGGTCCTAAAGAATATGGCCATGACTGTATGACTAACCATCCCTTTTAACGCTTTGCATTTTATAAGGTGGCTCTAGGATTCTTGCCTTTCAACCATCTGTACCAACTCTATGCAATGAAAATAAAATATAGCAACACATGTAATTTAAATATCACAAATGGAAACCATCATAGATTTTTTGCCCACATAGAACTTACCTTCATGAGAGAGAGAGAATGGTGACAGGAAGGACAAGAATAAGCAAATTAATGCTTTGTGGGCAATCTCCCTTCTACCCCTCAAGTCAACATCATCTTCACGAACTGGGAGGAAATGGTTTTATTAATGGAATTAGCGTGAAATGAAACTAATCACCCATGGGCCATGATAAGCGAAGTAGAACGTTGACATGTGAATGACATACATGTGTCTCTCTGAAGGTGATCAACTGCTATGGAAATAAATCACTGGAAGGGAGGGAATAGGGGGCCATAGCAGTCTGGATGTGGAGACCTGAATTCTGAGAGATGGAGGGTCTATTATACAGGAAAACTTATTTTCAATATGCACACTGTCAATAAAATTTTTCCTATTTAGGTTTCCATCATGTCCCACAAGTGGAAGAGTGGCAAGGCAAGCAGTCTCCAACAGTTAACTCCCTGACCATATCCGTTTCATCTCTACTCCCCACCCACTTTGCTACCCCAGGCAACTTTGAAGTAAAAACAAAAAAAAAAACAAAAAAACAAAAAAAAAAACAAAAAAATATTTTCTTTAAAAAAAAAAAAAAACAAATCTTAAACACACCCTTCTATACAGTGAAATACATTACTTTTTTTTACATCTGTAATGTTTAAACTGTGGGAACCTGTCTTTGATAATGAGATTTAAGAAAATTGATTATCAACCAATGCATGAAAGCTCAAAGGTGTTTTTTTATTTTTTTTTACATAGTGAAACCTTTATAATTGGAATTAGCCACTGGACCAGTTTAAATGACCCAATTTTGTGCGCAACGATCCAAAGCATTCATAGTCAGGACGACAGTCGAACATATGCCTCTTCTCATCCATCAGCCTGATCAGAGATTGACCTAAGCCACATCATGTCATAGAGCTCTTCACAGCCTGTTTAATTTGTGCGTGTTGCCGTGACATCCACAAATGATACCATTGTTTGTTGTCTTCTATTTTCTTCATGCTGACTTCGGTGGGAGGGAATTTGATGAGGCAAATAGTGGTCATGAGTTGTTTCCTACTAGAGGGGCGCTTCTATCGAGGATAATTTGGGCTGCCCCTGAGCTCGCAGTGTTGTGGCCACCGAAGGAAGGGTGAACGTCCGGATCTTTCTTTTTTCCTTGTGGCTGCTGACACTTTCAAAACACTGCTTTCTTGGCACATTTCACAGCCTTTGCTTGGCTTCTAGCTTTAGAGAGGGGCAGGGGCTTCTTCTTCACTTCGCTCTCATCTTCATAAAAGGGCCAAAAAGGTGTGTTTTTAAAACAAGTTATAAAGTCCTGTGACTCCCAGTGGTAAAGAATCATGCCATGCAACTGCTAAGTGGACATGGGTTTGATCTCTGTGTCCAGGAAGATTCCAAATGCTGTAGGAGGCAACAAACCTGTATGCCACAAAACAGAGCCAAGGGCTACTGAACGCTGCGGGCCGAGAGCCCATGCTCTGCGATAAGAGGAAACGCGACTGTAATGAAGCAGACCCGAGAACCTCAATGAAGTACCCCCCTGTTCGCCACAACTAGCAAAAGTAAAGAAAGAAAGAGAAGTCCACCAGTTGAGTCCAACTCTTTGTGACCCATGGGACTTAGCTGAACAGGGCTCCATCCATCCAAGGGATTTTCCAGACAAGAATAATGGAGTGTACACTGCCATTTCCTTCTCCAGCCCACAACATAGACATAATATCTACAAAAAAAACAGTTAAAACTTCAAGTAGGATAACAGGGCAGAAACTGACCACCCAGTTTCTATATCCTTTCATTTCCACCTCAGACACAATCTCTGTTAATTCCCTGAATTATACTCCATGCTATATCTCTAGCTAAAAAGGAAAAAATATGATGATTGCAGAGGGCAAGACTGCCTGAAATGATTGAGCAGCATAACGGCTCTCAGGGTCGAGGGTAACAAGATTCACAGGAATCCATTTTGGGAAAGTTTATGGGCATTTGGCTTCCAGGTGGCTCAATGCTAAAGAATCTGCCTGAGATGCGGAGACATAAGAGAATACGGGCTCCATTCTGGGTAGGGAAGATACCCAGAATGAGTAATGGTGACCACTCCATTATTCCTTGCCTGGAAGTTCCATGGACAGAGTAGGCTCACACGAGGGAGGTTAACTAGAACGCGCGTACGGGGAACAAACAAAACAACTAAAAAAAACAACACGAACCCACACAACTTTGTAAGAAACGGACACAGGCCACCCACAACTGTTTTGACTCCTATATCACCAAACAGCTAAACCAAAAAACGCTGACCGTGTCCAAACACCCAAAAACCCTCCCGACACAATCCCTTCAACGCACTGTCTACGAAGATGGCAGGCCCAGTCCAGGGGATTGCAACAGAATCAGACGGTGACTGGAGTGAAGAGCACAGGCGTGGGAGCATTCAGGCAGTCTACCGCAGTTGGGTGCCAGCGGTGAAGCCGTACGTCAACAGGGCCAGCACTCAGCCCAGGGGAGAGCCCATCCTGGATTCCTCCTTCACTTGTCAATGCACTGCAGATTTTCACACTGGAAGAAAGCCTTGTCTAATAGAGCCTATACCCATTTCAGTATTACATGAACATGTAAAGTGTGTTAACAGATGCTGAATTGCATGCTGAAAAAGTAAACTATGCAGGAGGAATCAGGCTCCCTGATGTCAGACTATAGTACAACGCTATAGTAATCAAAAAAATGGCGGGCGATATGGCGAGCAACTCCCTGGTGGTTCAGTGTTTGAGAATCCACCCACTAATTCAGGGGACACCCAGGTTCAATCCTGTCTCAGGCCACTAAGCCCTTGAGCTACAACTACTGAGCCAACAAGACACAACACAGAGAGAAGCCTGTGTGCTTTAATAAAGATCCCCACAAACAGAACTAAGGCATGAAACAGCCAAATCCAATAAATGTAAAAAAGATAAAAAAAGACAGTATGGTCGCTGGGACACCAAAGCAAACAATACCAAAAAAAAGGATGGAATATGATAGAAAATCCAGAGATAAACCCATGCTCCTTATGGTTCACCTAAACTATGACACAAGGAGGCAATATATACAATGGGGAACTTCCATTGGTCAGTGGTTAAGAAGCCCATTGCCAGTGCTGAGACATGGGTTCCATCTTTGTCAGGCAGCATACCACATGCCCATGGGGCAACTAAGCGTGGGCCACACGATCCCACATGCCTACAAGCTCATGGTTCTGCAACACAGGAGAAGTCACTGCAATGAGAAGCCTGCACCTACAACTAGAGAGTAGCTAGAGAAAGCTCAGGCAGCAATGAAACATAGTGCAGCCAAAACTAAAATACATTTAAAAATAAGAAATATACTGAGGTGAGAAAAAGCCAGACCTCTTCAATAATGTGCTGGGAAAACTGGACAGCTACATATAAAAGAATGAAGATTAGAATACTTCTTAATACATAAAACAACCACTACCACCAAAAAATAAACACAACACATAGATTAAAAGACAATAATGTAAGGCCTAAACTCTTAGAGGAAACATAGGCAGAACACTCTTCGACAAAATTGCAGCAGGATATTTTTTGAGATCCCACCTTCTAGAGTAATTTGGGCTCTCCCTGTAGCTCCAGACATGAAGGAGTCCACCCATAATGCCATGGCGAACCCAGGGTTCAGATCCCTGGTGTAGGGAAGAACTTGCCTGAAGAAGGAAATGGCAAAGCACTCTAGTATTCTTGCCTGTAAAAAAACCCAAAGGACAGAAGAGCCTGTGGCTAGCTACAGTCCTTGGGGTCACAAAGAGTAGGTACACAACAGGAGACTTTCACATTCCTAGGAGGAAATGACAATAAAAAAAAAAAAAACCAAATGGGCTTAATTATTCTTACAAGCAACTACACTGAGCATAGACAAAGGAACCATGAAACAAGAGTAAAAGACAGCCCTGGCAAGACAAGAATGGGATAAAAATATTTGCAAATGAAGTAACCTGACAAGGATTAATACTCCAAAATATACACAATAGCTCCTGCAGCTTAATTAAAAAAAAAAAATAAAAATCAATAAAAAAATGGGTGTGAGACTAAATAGACATATCTCCAGGAAAGACATACAGATGGCCAAAAGATATGCATGAGCTTTTATGTCAAGCCCTGTGCCTGGGTGCATAACAACGTGTGGTGGATCAGGCACTGGTAAGGCAACAGTGTGTACAGGAGAGCAAGAAACAGCGCATCTGAGTGACCTGACAATACAGTCTTACTTGGAGCAAGCCCAAGTCTCATTTGCAGTTGTATCATTTGCAGATGTATAGGCTGCAGGAACTCCACTTCAGTGCTCTTTGGTGACCTAAGTGAAGAAAATCTCCCCAAAAAAGTGATATGACATGCTGTATGTATAAGCTGCTTCACTTTGCTACAGCAGAAACGAACCCAGCTATATTTTAAGCCAACTATACTTTTTTTATTGTTAGTAGTGAAGTGAAAGCGACAGTTGCCAGTCTGTCCTTACTCATTGCAACCCGCGTCGACTGTAAGTCATGGAATTCTCCAGTCCAGAAGATTGAGTGGGTAGCCTTTCCTTCTCCAGTGGATCTTCCCAACCCAGGATCGAACCCAGGTCTTCTTGACGACATTGCAGGCGGCTTCTTACCTTTGTAAAGCAACTATAATAAAAAGTAACAATAATTTTAAAACAAATACGTACACTGAGAAATCCAGGATGCAATTACTGGTCAGTTGGGAAGAGTATCCTTGACTTTGTTGGCGTACTTGCTAGATTATCTAAGCCCTATTCAGAGAAAACACAAAATCTCCTCATGTATGCAGAGCACAGCTCGGGTCTTGATAGAGCCTCCTAGGCAATCCACAGAGAAGTCTGATCACCCTGGGGATTTTTACATGCCCTGGAAGGTTTTAAAATCCAACATCTCTGAATCGATCTGCAAAATTCTTGTAAAAATCCCCAAGGAAGCTGCTGAATGGCCTCCAACACTTTGAGTAACTAAATCTGTGAGCACTCCCCCCCCTCACCCCCCAAAACAGGTCTAAAGGTCTGTGCTGTGCCCAGCCTCAAGACCAAAGAAAGAGCCCCGAGGTCAGCAACAGAGACATAAGTAGTTTAATGAAGGGGATGCTTACACATCGGAAGCACGGTCGGAGCGACACCTCCAGAAACATGTCAGTGCAGAGTTGGAAGGCAGAACACGGGGCAAGATGTGGGTGGCTGTGTTACCCCCAGGGTGGGCAGATCATGACATGGAGGGGAAGTTACCAGTTTTAAAGTGGAATTGAGTGTCTATGCAGTCCTCAGCTATACCAGGGAAACCAGAGGGGCAAAGTTCCTCACTGCCTCTTGATACGAACAATCACTAGATGAGGCCGGGGGCAAGTATGTGGGTAGGTCATCCGTGTGCCCAGTGAGCGGCGACGTGCACAGCGTGTAGTAGAGCGGCTGGTAGGCCAAAGGGTGTACAGGAGCAAGGAAACAGCCATCTTGAGTGGCCTGTCCACAACAACCTTGACTGGGAGCTAGCCCAAGTATCATTTGCATATTGAAATACATATTCTTTGTTTTATTTATTTAATTTAATTGTATTTTAATTTAATTTTTAATTTGACAGTGTTGTTCAGTTTTGCTGTATTTTCACTTTAGTGCGATACAAATTGCTTCCCTGATGGCTCAGAATGGTGAAGAAATCCACCTTTATGCAGGAGATCCTTGGCGTTTGGAACAATGCCCCTGAGGAATGGAATGGTCAACCCAGCTCCAATAATTTGGCCACCTGGAGTGTGACAAGAGCGATCATTAGAAGACCCTGATGCAGGGAAAGATTGAAAGGGCAGGGGGTAGGACGACAGAGGACAGATGGTTGCGGATTGGCATCAATTGACTTTCAATGACCAATGAGTTGTGAGCAAACGTCCATGAGATGAATGAAGGACCAGGGAAGCCAGGCGTGCTGCAGTCAGTGGGGTCGCAAAGAGTCGGACAACAAATCGGAGAACTGAACAGCACAGCCGACTCCAGTATTCTTGCCTGGAGAATCCCATGGACAGAGGATCCGAATGGCTATAATGTATGGGGGATCTCAAAGAGTCAGACACGACTAGATTGACTAACACTTATATCCAATTTCTTTGGAGCACTCCCCCGCCCCCAGTTCCATCCCTCTAGGTCATCATAGATGCAGGGAGCTGGTCTCCCTCGTTATACAAGCAACTCTCGCCACTATCTATCACATGTTACACACACGGTTAGTGATATATAGGGATAGATCAGTGCTATTCTCTTCATTCGACCCACCACATCTCCTTCCCCGTACATGTTCTTTTCAATTAAAATTTTCTCAGGAATTTCTTAGAGAGTTCCCACACTCACTACCACCAACCAGAACAGCGTCCCTGCAAGCCATGTGGCAAAAAAAAAGGAAAAAAAGGGAAGAAGATGTTTAAATAATATATTGATATCTCCAATCCTTTTATTTTCCTCACTTTTACCCTGTAAATATTATATTCGGGCTGACCAAATTTTATTGGTATTAACATTAGAAGAATTACGTGTGGACACAGTTATCATTCATCAAAGTATAATCATGGCCAAGATGGTTGGGGGTTGGCTTGATACATCGTGTGTGTGTGTTGTTAATCTCGTCAATCATGTCCGATTCTTTGGACCAACTGGACTGTAGCCCGCCAGGGTTCCTACTTGTCCATGGGAATTCACAAGCAAGAATACTGATGTGGGTTTGCCATTATCCGTCCTCGAGGGTCTTCCTGACCCACGTGAACAAACCATGTCCCCTGAAACTGGCACATAGATTCCATACACTCTGCTACCAGGAAAATTCCCTAAGATTATCCTTTCAAGGTGTTAAAGGCTTGCATGAGAAATTATTTTGCCATAGAAAAGCATGAAGTTTGCAGTTGGCTAGTGATCCAGTGAAGGCCACAAGAATGATATGGGGGGGAGGGGGGTGGAGTGTTTATGAGTGGTCATGTAGACTACTATGAAGTGTTGGTTGGAAGTGGGGAGTATGAGGGGGGAGGGGGGGGGGCGGGCGGAATACCTGCAAGTCTGGGTTTGCAGAAGCAGAAAATTTCGTGAATCTCCGAGCACTGGGAGGCGGCTGCTCGAATATCCAAGGTCGTTAGAAGTTCCCACAACGTTGGTTTCTCTTGCCGTGGTTCACCTATCCTGTAACAGGATAGGCTGGGAGGGTGTTTGATTCCAGGGAAGGAAACTGACTAGGAATGGGCCTTTCGTGTGTAGAGCGTTGAAAGGATCCTAAAGGAGGAAAATATAAGCAGGTTAGAGAAAACCTCGTCTCGGAGGGTGGGAGGGATCTTAAGAGAGCCTCCCTCCCTAGAGGTAGGAGGTGAGCTGGGGGCAGCCCTGGGTGTTGGTTCAAGCTCCTTCCTCATGGTCTTCAATCCTGATTATGCCCATGTCTCCTGGATGGGGCTGGGAATGTTGGATTGGAGATTAGAGAATTCAGGTAAACACCACTCTCAACCCCCCAGCCCAACAGCCTGTAGTGGTGTGTGAAATCAAATTCGTATTTACGGCAAAGAACAAGAAACATTTAACATAAAAAATCCTCTCTGCCTCACTCACCTCTCCCAGCACCATGCCAATGTGCATCATATTATGCATTGACCAAACTCCACCAGCAGAGAATACCAGCTCAAGCCATAAAACAAGCTTTCTCCTATCATCAACAAGACAACCTCCTTAAAGGTATAACATTCCTTCTTTGACCTTGTAAAGGGTCACCAGTACAAACACTGGGCTCTTCAAACTGATTACGTAAACTGTCAATAATACCCATTAAATGTACAGTCTACTGTCTCAAAACTTATATAAACTGTGTCATGATCACTAATGGATAGGACTGTTCACAGAACTCTTTGAGATGCTCAGTGCCAGGTTATCAAACCTCAAATTAGGCTCAAATAAAATTTTCAGATTCTATCTCAATGACTGATAGTTCAGTTGACATCGGGTCAAGAGCAAGAAAAGAGTCTGCAAACCATTTTTGCACTCTGCGCGTCAAGCAGAACTTCTACCACCTAATTTGAGGCTACACTAGGAAATAAAATAACCAAGGACCTTAAGAAACGTTGGCCTGTGGAGCAGTTTCCTAGGTAGAACACAACAAAATAAGAAGATTTAACAGATCCCGAATCTTTTTTGAAAAGGAAACACACGTAAGGGAGATTTATGAGAACAGAAAGAGTCCTGGGGCAGGGCAAGGAGTAGGACAGCCAGGGAGGGCCTGGAGTCAGAGCTCTGATAAGAATGTCTGCAGAGGGTGGGAGAGGGATCCAGCCTGGGTGCAGATGGCCTGGTGGATGTGAAGGCCAGCACCTTCCAGAGGAATCCACTACTTGCTTCTCACTGAACTGTCCAGCCAGAATATCAAAATCAGCGAGGCCATTGCGAACAATTCCTACATAAGCTTCAGGCAGAGCTGCCTAGCATCTCTGGTGTACCCCTACCGCAGTAGGCACTCACTCACTGGCAGACTGCCATTTAGAAACTATAAGTAATAGTGATAGTCCGATATATTGAAAAAGAACAAGAATAATTCCTTCAGTGTGACATAGGATTTTTGTGGGTTCTTTAAAAGAGAGAGAGGACTTCCGCTAGCTGTAAGATGTTAAGACTGTGAGCTTCCACTGCAGTGGGTATGGGTTCCATCCCTGGTTACGAAAGAAGAATCCTCGCATACTGAGTGCGCGCTTAACCTATCACACCTACAAAGAGGAATGTATATGTCTAAAAAGAATATAAAAATACTCATCTCAGTCTACGTATGTTTGATATTGTAGAATTCTCTATTTAAAAAACAAGTGAAGGGAAGGTGCTCATTGTTTGAACTCTTTGCGCAATCCGTGTACTGTAGCTTGCCCAGGCTCCTCTGCATGGGATTGTTCCGAGGCAAGAGTATTGAGTGGTTCTGTTTCTCTCCATGGAACTTTCTGACCCAGGGATCAAACCCAGATCTCCCACACTGCAGATATATAGCCCTTTAAGCATATCGGATACAACTGGGGGGAAGTGACTAACACAGCCACAAATAGTAAAATAAAGCAACCCTTTTAAAAAAACTTTATTTTGCATTGGGTTACAGCTGATTTAATAATGTTGTGATAGTTTCAAGTGAACAATCGAAGGACTTCAGCCATATATATACTGCGTCCATTCTCCCCTGATTCCCCTTCCATCAATGGTCACAAACATTTTGTTGTTTTGGGGAGGGGCAGAGTTTCAATGTGCGATATGGACACTGTTGACTATCCATTTGAAATGGATATAAATATAAATGTGAATATTAAGAAATGGTCATCTAAGGATGCTTTACCTATTTTTATTTCCCTTTATATATTTTATAATGTTTCAAGTTGTTTTATTGTTATCCTTATCTTTTTTTTATTGAAGTAGAGTTAATTTTTGGCTTCCTGGTGCGCAGTGGTAAGAATCCACCTGATGATGCAGGAGATGCAAGAGACATGGTTCAAACTCTGGGTCAGGGAGATCCCTGGAGGAGGAAATGGCAACCCACACCAGGAATTCTTGCCTGAAAAAATACCCCACGGACAGAGGAGCCTATTGTGTCAATGTCTACTGGACAGCAAAGTGAGTCAGTCACACACACATGTATATGTTTTAAAATTGTTTAGTTTGGCTTAAATAAATCTAATAATACAATACAAAATATAATCATATATTTAAGAATAAACAAGATACGATTGCTATGACTTCTAGGAGAAAAATTCAACTTTATAGAATAATCCAACAACTAATCATATCATCATAAAAGCAGTAGACTTTGGGCTACTAGGCCCATGGGAAGATAAAGAAGTCCCAGCCCAATAGAAGTAAGCAACAAATAAAGACAAAATTTACCACACGAAATGAAAGACTACTTTGGCACACACAGTAGTGACCATATACAAGAGGACAGACAGGAACTGTAGAAAAAAACGTAAACTGGCAACGATTTCCGTGGTGAAATTTTCCAAAGGAAATTTCAGGGTGAACCATGTTTTCACAAATGTTAATCTCTACTAAGAAATGAAAGCGTTTTAAGTGGCCAAATGCCCATTTTAGAAGCTATGGCTCCATACCACTGCATCCTGGCTAAGGGTGTGCCATTTTTAATGTGACCATGGCCCATATGAATACTTGAGGTGAGATGCCACGGAGGAGCGCAGGCATCATGAACTATAGTTTCTTGTATGCAAATAGATGAAAGCACTGAGATCCTCAGATGTCCTTTTCATCACACTAAAGGGTCATCACTAATTACAAATAATTAGAATCTGGATAAATGGATATGTGTATACGTATGGCTGAGTCCTTCGGTGTTCCACCTGAAATGAACACAAAGCATTGTAACTGCCTACACCCAAAACACAAAAAAAGTTTAAAGTTTTGGGGGAAAAAAGAATTAGAGTCCTCACACACACACACACACACACACACCAACTTTGTCAGCAAAGACTATTCCTAAATGTGTTATTTCTGGAAAGGGACATTGCATTGGAGAATATTTATTAGTGCATAACATTGTATTTCTACACATAAGTCATGTTGGTAGAAAATGAGAATTAGATAAGTCAAAATCAGTAACTAACAAAAATTCAACAGCTATGCATCTATCACCATTGGCAGTAACACTGTAATGTCTTTAGTTCCCTTGTCTAATCCAAAAGGCAATCAGAAAACAAATATAAGGATGCATACCATATTCTATTATAAATGTGGCATATATACACATGCCAACTCTTTTGACCCAATGGTCTGCAGCACGCCAACTACAGTTGTTTTCTTCTGTACAGTTATCTCTCAACTGAAACAGACTTCTTAATCTGAACTGAGTAGGTCGTCAAGCTTTTAAACACTGTATTTCTATTCATCTTAGGCAAAATTTTATTACCCATGAATCTACAGATATATTCCTGATTTACCTCCCCATATTTTAATAAAGAATTTCAAAATGAACAAAATATTTTATAAACTATACTACTCAGAGCAGGAGTTGGGTTCGGGACCACTTCATTGTTCACAGGGTGGGCAAGAAACTCTCTGCCTCCACACATTTTTTTGAGCTAGTTTTCACTTTCAGCTCTTGATCTTGCTCCCAGGTTGAAATCACAGTTAGGGCTGTATCTACTCGCCACGGGATTGAAGCTTCTAGTTTCAGATGTTAGGATAGGCTTCATGGAAGTGACCAATGAAGCCCCACACCATTTCCCAGTTGTTCACCCGTGTGTCCTCCACTCCAAGAACAGGGGCTGTATTTGAGCAGCAGCAGCCAGTAGAACCTTATGTAAAAAGCGTTCATCTCGTAGCTTCTCGTAGAATTTAAAGACAGGGCCCCAAGGAGAACCCCTGATTGGACCCAGAGATCCCAGAAGCAAGGAACTACTAGTCCCTTGAATATTGAGTTGGCCCAGTCTAAATGGTGCGGAAGGCGACTGTAGGTGGTTTAACAAGACAGTCTCCACTAGAGTTGACAACCGCCCAATCACACTGCCTTTGGACACGATGATTCCCATAGTGCCCTCAGAGCAGGAACCTCATGTCCCGAAATCCAGTGTTCCAGAGACACAAAGCGGGAGACGCCCATCTGAGTTGGAGAACACGTGTTGGTCTGTAGTCAGAATAAGAGGTTTAGTCCCTGTGCCATGGCATCCCTCGAAAGCTGATGGGGGCCATCTGGCCTAGTGGTAATTCCCTAAAGGCTGCAATAAATTCTCCACATCCACATGACCTATCTAGGATCATGCCACTCCTCACCCTGGGGGGGTCTAACACCCACACCCCTTGTCAATCTGGCGGTTTCACTGTAACCAAGATTGTGGCGGGAGTGAGCTGGCTGACCCTTCCCCAAGTGACTCCACGGCAGGTCACAAAGGCAAAGCAGCATTGCTGGTTTCACAGAAAGCGCATGGAGGAGCCTGAGCCGCCAGAAGCAGCTGCCTTCCCACGTAGCGTGCCCTGCGTGAGAAGCCCCAACTTATACCATGCAGTGGAGACCCCATGGCCAAGCTCTGAGACTAAACCACGAGCCTGCCTAGGCCAGCCCTCCAGCTGCTGTGTCACACTCACAGCCCACCCTGCCTTCAGCTCCAGCCCGTCTGAAGGGACAACGGCAACCAGAGCCAGAAACTCCCAGCAGAGTCCCTCCTCATCAAACACATGAGAGGAGGATTAAAATGATGCTGCTGACATCAAAACCACTAAAATTTTGGGGGAAATTTATTTTTTTAGCATAGATCATCAAAGCCCATACCATTCTTTCTCTTTGCCCCCGTCAGACCTCACCTTAAAAGGGATACTCTTCTACTTGAGGATTGGACTAGAGAGAATGATGTAGCTTGGCCGGCTGCATCTAGAAGTTGACTGTTGCTCATACAGACAGACCCAAAGGCTATCTTGGCTACCACCTTTTGGGAGAAGGAAAATCTGAAGGTTTAACTTGCCCACCTCACCACTTTGGCATCTTGCCTCCATCTACCTGAATGGGCCTTCCCAGCTAAAATTCCCAAATGGTGCTGTGGTCCCCCAGGACTAGCAGCCTCAGGGCCACGTGGGAGCTTGGCCCCTCTGCTTCCGCAAGGATTCCATCTGCCCTAAAACACCCTCTCTAGTTGATCTGCATTGGGCATTCATTCAGAAGTAAAGACCTAGACCATGCTCCTTCAAGGTCCCTCCAACCATCTTATTTCTCTTCTTATGTTTTGCTGCTGGCAAAAGATGACATTTCTCCCCAAATAAGTAACAATGGTGAGTTTAAGATACAATTGCAATTAGTCACATACAAGGACCCAAGGGAATCAAGTAAATATAATGAGATAGCAAGTAACACCCACTGGACATGGATAGATTGAGTGGGGTGTAGCTCGGTGGTAGAGGCACATGTTGGCTTGCACCAAGGCCCCTGTTCAAACCCCACAACCTCCGTTTAGGAATTTCTCCTTCTAGGAGCCACGGAGAAGAGAATTAATTAGTGGACTTCCCAGCGGCTGTAGTGGTAAAAGAACCCTTGGTCCGGTGAGACCCCCGGAGGAGGGAAATGGCAACCCACCCCAGTATTCTTGCCTGGAAATCCTATGGCCAGGAGCCTGGTGGGCCACAGTCCATGGTTGCAAAGACACACTCAGACGATGAGCACCTGTGCTACATGTCATATTCACACAATGAATTGATGAAGCCACAAAGCAGAACTGTCTAGCTACATTCAGTTAATTACAAAAAGCCGAAGGGAAGTGTCGGGAAATACCGGGGGCGGGATGGGGGGACTGGCTTGTCTTGGGTCAAGCAGCAGGGGGGAGGGGCGGGAGAGTGAGAAGGAGAGCAGGCGAGACCACAGAGTCAGAAAAGCAAATGGGGGTGTGGGTGGTTCGGGGTTTAAGAAGGAGGCAGAGTATAAAAAAGGTGGGGGAGGAACAGGCACGGAGCAAGTAGGCCTCGGGAGAGGACACACCGAATGCAGGTGGGACTCACCCGGGGCTCTGCGCACCCGGGGGGGGCGGGCGCCGGGGCTGGGGGTCAGGTAGGGAGAGTGGAGGGATGGGAGTCTGGCAGGACGACTTGCAAAGGGGGGACTTAGGATAGGGCGGAGGCACTATGGGGTTTGGGGGGGTGTGGCAGTCTTGGGGTTGGCGGAGGGGGGGCACTGGTGGAGGCGGGGGGCAGGGATACCTGCGTCTTGGCACTGGTCTCCAGCAGCGGCAGCCGGGCCGGGGCGGGGCGACCTTGGGCCTGGGGGGGCCCCCCCCCAGGTCCCCTCCGGACCCAAAAACCCGAGGAGGTGCGGGACCTGAACCGACTGCCAAAAGTGCTCCAGGAATGCTGACTCCTGCCCCCAACACGCTGTCGGGCATTTCCGCCCGGTGCCAGCGGGGGCGGACCTGGGGCCTGTCATCCGCACCGCCTGCCCCCTGCGCACCCCGGGCCCTGCATCCGGCCGCTTCTTGCGAGCGCAGACCCATAGATCAACCCCTCCGAACCCTCATGGTCTAGGGGGGGAGCCCGGGAAAGGGCCCGGGGAGGGGAGGGGGAGGGAGGGGAGGGGGGGGGAGGGAAAAAAGGGGAGCCCCCATGGACTTTTAACTGAACTCACAGGTGGGCGCAAACCTGGGGGAAAAATCTTTTTACTTAACAAGTGGCTTCGGCAGCCCCCTCCATTTCTTGCCTAAAATCCCGGACGGCAACCTGGGAGGCTACCTTCCCAGGTCGCAAAGAGTGGGGACACACGAGCGACTTATTTTCACTTTCCAAAAAAATAGCTTGGAGCCTGCATGAGGGAAAGGGACCTAAAAGGGGCTTCCCCTGAATCTTTTCCTTTCTGCCACATCCGGGAAATCCTTTTCCCCCAAGACTAGGGGGGTGGCGGAACTTGCCTGTTCTTATTTTTCCCCTTTCTTTCTTAATGGTTTCTAAAAAAGGAAGTTTTGGGACCTAAGGGGAAAGAGGGCCTACCAGAACCCGGGTGTGGAAAGACAAAATTTTCGCCCTCTCCCCCGGGACATTTTATAAAAACCCTTTAGCTAATGCTGACCTTGACATGGGTGATGCATTTGGGCCTTCAAAAACCCCCTTGGGCTTCCGAGGTGGCTCCAGGAAAAAAATCTGCCTGCAATGCGGAGACCGGGGTTGATCCTGAGTGGAAACCCTGGAAAAGGAAAAAAAAAGGTCTTGCTCAGCTGTGCCGACCTGTGTGACCCAGGGACTTACCCACCAAACTAAAAATTAGCCTTCCATGCATTTCCCGGGCAAAATATGGGAGTGTGTTACCATCCTTTCCCCAGGGATTTTCCTGCCCCGGGGATTGAACCGGGGTCCCTCATTGCCATCAATTCTTTCCCATCGACCACCGGGGAAGCCCATGTGGAAAGGAAATGACCCCCCAATCCTATTCTTGCCGGGGAAAATCCCGTGGACAAGGAGCCGGGGGGGCTCAGTCCATAGGGTCCCAAAAAATTTTGGACACAATTTCAGTGACAAAACAAAAACCTTTCAGATGAAGGAATACTAATGACTTTTTCCACTCTATACCTTTTCTACAAGTTTACCCCGAAACCCCCCCTTAACCCCAAAAAAACTGGGTTGGAAAATGCCTGCTGATTTAACACAATTCAACACATTCACTTAATCAAGAACAGAATGTTAAAAAAAAAAAGAACAGAAAGTTGCCCGCAAATACCACCCTCACACCCCTCAAGCACCATTCCAACACTCCAACCAAAGGTAATGCCATCCTGAAATTTTGTTTCCATAGATCGTTTTTTCCATTGTGATCTATATATTAAAAATAATATTAATAAATATATAATGCATTAATTAAAAATTTTGGGGTTTAACAAGGTAATCTACTTCTTTCAATAAGTAATTTTTCTTTCAAAATTTGTAAATTCATCCATAATTGCTATAACTACAATTATTTAAAATTCATGACTGTATAATATCTCTTGAATATACCAAATGTAAACCATTTTCCACTTTTGGACATTAATTTGTTTTTTTTTGAATGTTGCTGGGTATCTCTTCATCTGTTTTTTTAATTTTCCTGGATGCTTTTTAAAAAAACAAAAAATTATACCTTAAACATTACCACGTTTTGCTCATTTTAGTCACTCAGTCGTTCCGACCTTTTCGAACCCCGGCACCGCAGCAAAAGCCAGGCCCCCTTTTCTTCACCCAAACCCCGAGTTACCCAAACTCATGTCCATTGAGTCGGGGATGCCATCCAAACCCGATCACCCGTTATCCCCTTTTTCCTCCCCTTCAATCTTTCCCGCATCAGGCCTTTCAAATAGTCAGCTCTTCGCATCAGTCCAAAATATTGGATTTTAAACTTCACCCTCAGTCCTTCCCCAAAACACCCCCGGACTGATCTCCTTTAGAAGGGACTGGGTTGGGTCTCCTTTTCAGTCCAAGGGACTCTCAAGTGTCTTTCTCCAACACCAC
>JAJLRB010000044.1:0-26229 GCA_020976825.1 Odocoileus hemionus
GCTCAAAATTCTTAAAGCGAGGGCTTCAAATACGTAAAACCTGAATTCCAGATGTTCAACGGGAAATTTAGAAAAGAGAGGAACCAGAGGTAAATTCCAACACTTTTTGGACACTGAAAAAAGGGAAAGAGTTAAAGAAAAACATCTAAAAAAAAAAAAAAAAAAAAAAACATTATTTCGCTTTATACACACCAAAGCCTTTGCTGTGGGGGGCCCAAAATAAACTGTGGAAAATTATGAAAGAGAGGGGAATACCAGACCCCTTTTTTGCCTCCGAGAAATTGTATGCAGGTCACCAAACCTTTTGACTGTGTGGTTCCAAAAAACGGGAAAAATTTTGAAAGGGAAACCCAACCCCTTACTTCCCTCGGGAAATCTATTGGGGTCAAGAAGCAAATTTGAACCAGACAGGAACAAACAGAGGGTTTCCCAAAATTTGGGAAAGGATACAAAAGGCTGAAAATGTCATTTGCTTTTTAAACTTATAGCTAGTACATATGCGAAATCTGGGCTGTTTAAAGCAAAAAGCTGGATCAAATTGCTGGGAGCACATGCCAAATTCCATCTTTTTGTTCAGTTATGAGTAGGAAGATTTATTTTGTTTTAATATAACTTTTTTCACCAAAATTTTAAAGGTAGAAAATGCTTTTCTTTTTCCGTGTCTTTCATCAAAGGGTTTTAGTAAGATTAACAAATGCTTTTTTTAAAAGCAATGAAAACTACTATTTAAAGTTCAATAATCTCAGTTTTGCAGATACCCCACCCTTGTGGCAGAAACGAAGAAGAACTAAAGGCCTTTTGATGGATGTAAAGAACAACCTTTGGACTTGTAGGAAAAAGGTACGGAGAAGGCAATGGTAACCCATCCAGTCTTTTGCCTAAAAAACATCCCTGGACGGAGGAGGCGGTAGGCTGCAGTCCATGGGTGCTAAGGTTGGACCACTGAATGACCCACTTTTACTTTTTCCTTTCTTGCTTAGGGGAAAAAAAATGGAAACCCACTCCAAAAGTTCTTCCTGGAAATCCCGGGATGGGGAGCTGGGGGGCTGCCTTATGGGGGGGCAAGAGTGGACACACTGAACTGACTTAGCAGCAGCAGGGATGAAGGGGGGATATTTTAGAGAATACATTAAAAAGGTAATTTTTCTTGTGAAATAGATCGCCAGTCCCAAATTTTATGCATGAGACAGGGTGCTCAGGGTGGGCATGGGTCTCCCGAGGAATGGGATGGGGATGGAAGTGTACTCCCTTGTACATGTACACGTACCCCTGGTATAGTAATGTATGTCAAAAACCCCTAAAATTGTAATTTCCCCCAATTAAAATAAAAAAAATTTTAAAAATTAAAAAATAAATAAAAAAAATTTTTTCTTTATTTTTATTAGTTGGGGCTAATTACTTTAATCATTGCGGTTGGTTTTTGTATACTTTAAAAAGAAATTAGCCCCTTTTAGAAATCTCACACTGTTTTCTTAGCGGCTGTACTAGTTTGCATTCCCACCAACAGTGTAGAGGGTTCCCTTTTCTCCAAACCCTCGCAGCATTTATTTGCTTGTAGTCTTTTGGATAGCAGACAATTCTGACTGGCGGTGTAATGGTACCTCATTGTGGTGATGATTTGCATCTTCTCTGATAATGAGTGATGTTGCGCTTTTTTCATGTGTTTTTTTTCCATCTTAGTCTTCCTTGGAGAAATGTTCTGTTTAGATATTTGGCCCACTTTGTGATTGGGTCATATATTTATTCTGGAGTTGAGAGCTGCGAGGAGGTTGGCTCTATATATTTTTGAGATAAATCCTTTCTGTTGCTTCATTTGCTATTATTTTCTCTCTATCTGAGGGCTTGTCTTTTCACCTTGATTATAGTTTCTTTGGGTTGTGCAAAAAGCTTTTTAAGTATTCATTATTAGAGTCCCTTGTGTGTTTATTTATGTGCTTTGTTGGTTCTAGTTAAGTACTTGGATTGAGGGGTCATAGAGGATCCTGCTGTGATTTATTGTCGTTGCGAGAGTTTTGCCTTTGTTCTCCTCTAGGACGTTTTATCTAGTTTCTGAGTTTTCATTTTGAGTCTTTATTATCCATTTTGAGTTTATTTTTGTGTATGGTGTCTAGAAAGTTTCTAGTTTTCATTATTTTGCAGGTGGTTGACAGTTTTCCCAGCCCACTAATTGTTATAGGTGGTAGTCTTTTTTCAATGTATTTACGTTGCCTCCTGTGTCCGAAAGATAAGGTGTCCATAGCGTAAGTTGATTTATCTCGGGGAATTTCTCTTCGGTTCCAATGAATCTAATTTTCTGTCTTTTTGCCAGTACCATACTGTATTGTATGGACTGTGGCTATCGTAGTAGTGCCTGAAGGTCAGTCAGGTTGATTCCTCCGTTCCATTTTTCTTGAAATCTAAAGGATATATTTGGCTATATCGAGGTTTTGTTTTGTAGTTCCATACAAATTGTGAAATTATCTTGTTCTAAGTTATGTTGCAATACCTGTTGGTAGTTTGATTAGGGTGTGCATTGAATATCTAGATATATTGCTATTTTTTTTTTTCGGGTAAGTATAGCCATCTTTCGAAACTATTGACTTCTGCCAATTTCATGCAAACACGGTATTGTCTCCATTGTTGTTCTGTGTCCTCTTGGATTTCTTTGCAGCAGTGTTTTTTGGTTTTTTTATTGTATCAGGTCTTTTGTTTTTTTTGGTAGATAATACTCTCTAGTATTTTATTCCTCTTTTGTGCACATTGTGACTGGTATCGTCTCATTAATTTCTTTAGATGTTCTCATTGTTGTGTATGGGAATGCGAACGGGGTATCTGTGTGTTAAATTTATCATCCTGCAAACTTTTACTGTTATTCCGTTGATTAGCTCTAGTAATTCATCTCGGTAGACTCTATATCGGTTTTCTATGTAGAGGATCATGTCATCTGCAAATCAGCGGAGAGTATCACTTTTCAATTCCGATCTGGACTTACATTTTCACTATCTATTTACTAGCCCTGATTGATGATGGCCAACCTCTCCAAAACTATGTTGAAATAGTAGTGGTGATGCGTGGGAATGTCTTGCATCTTATTCAGGGAAATGTTTATTTTTCCATTTGCGGGTAGATCGTGTGTGGGTTTGTTATAAGTTTTATTATGTTGAGGTCTGTTTCTTACAGCGCCTTTGCAGAGTTTTAGTCATAACTGGATGTTGACTTTTGTCAAGGTTTTTTGTTGTTGAGACTAATCATTTGGTTTATATCTCTTCCATTTGTAATGTGGTTGATATATAGTCGATTGATTTATGGATATTAAAGAATCCTTGCATTCTTGGGATAAAACCCACTTGGTCATGGTGTTGCATTTTCTTTTTTAGATATGTTGGTATGGATTCCTCTGTGTTGCTATGGAAATCTTCTTGTGTTACAAGCGATTTTTGCGTCTATGTTCCCCACTCCGAACATACAAAAAAGTGACACAAATATTCTGCGTCTCATGCTAGTCTTACTTCTTAGTGGGCATCTGTAGCATCTAGTATGTCATGTTTAGCGAAATTAGGTTGGATGTTGGCATCATAGATATGAGGTTAGGTAAGGTTAGCCTTCTTTCATGCAATTTTCTGGAAGAGGAGATTCTGGAGTAAAGTGATCTACAGTGTGTTTAGCTCGTTCTACATAAATTTTATGGTAATAGTGCATATTACAGCTGTGTAAGCATCTGGTCCTGGGCTCTATCATAGTATCACATAGCTGGAAAGAATTACCACGATATCAGTCTTATACGAACTTTCCTTGCACTGTCAGAGGACATTGGTCATTTATGTTAAATACTCTTCTATATATCTTATTGGTTCAGTTTTTTGGCTACGTTATACTTCTTAAGAACTTGTCCCATTTTTTCCAAGTTGTCCATTTTATTGCGGAGCAGCAGAGCTGCTGGTAATAGTCATCTATGATTCACGATTTCTTGATCTATTTCAGTGTGCACACGTTTACTATTAGTTATACCTAATATGTTTAAAGAGTCTTTTTAATCCTTGTTCTTGACTACTCTCCATCATATTCATTTCCTAGTTTATCTCTCAACGATTTATCGATGAGTTCTTCTCCTTTGTTTCCTTAACGAGTATCCGTTGCAAATGATTTGTCTCAATGTTGATTTATTTTTTCAAAAACTCACACCAGCTGTGTAGCTTTTTTTGTATTAGAGTTTTTATGCACAGAGCATGAGGTAGCTCCTTTAGTCCTCTCTTTCTGCGATTCTATCTTTCTGCCGCTAATGTTTTAAGATTACTTTCACCTTCTATTAACCCTGGGGTTTCTCATCTACTCCTTCCTTCTCTAGTTGCTTTAGGTGTAGATTTAGGCATTTCTATTTATTGACTGTTATTTTCTGTTTCCTTGCAAGGTAGGCCGTTAATGCTAACTGCACGATCTACTCTCCCCTTAGCACTGAGCTTTTAACTAGTGCGATCCCAAGGTTTTGGGTTGTTGTGTTTTCATTTTCTTTCATTTCTATGCTATTTGATTTTTTTTTTTATTTCTTCTATGTTTTTTGTTTTTCAAAAGGTTTTTTAGCCTCCTATGTTTGAATTTTTTAAAAATTTTTTTTCCTGTAATTGAGTTTAAATCTTAGCACTGTGGTCAGAAAAGATGACTGGATTTTAAATTTTTTTAAATTTACCAAACTAGATTTAGGGCCGGGGATGTGTTTTTTGGGGAAAAGGTTCCGGGGCATTTGGAAAAAAAAGGGTAAAAGTTGATTGTTTTGGGGTAAAAGTCTTTAGATGCATTGGGTCTAGGGGTCCTTTTCCCTTTTTGAGTTTTTTTTTCCTTGTTCATTTTCTGTTTATTTGTTTTCCTAGTTTTTGGTGGGGTATTAAAAATTTCCCCTATATTATTGGTTATTTTAAATTTCCTCTTTTACTTTTTAGCATTTGCTTACTATTGGTGCTCCTATGTTGGTGCATATATATTTAATTGTTTATTTCTTCTTGGATTGACCTTTGATCATTATTAGTGTATCTTTGTCTTTTTCACACCTTATTTGAAAGTCATTTTTCTGATATGAGTATTGCGACCCCTGCTTTTTTTGGTCTCCGTTTGGGGAATATTTTTTCCACCCTTACTTTTGTTGTATGTGCCTTGCTTTGGGGGGGTTTCTTGTGGGCGCAAAAAGGGGGTTTGGGTTTTTGTACCCTTTCAGCCGCCTTTGTCTTTTGGTTTTTTTTTGGGGGATTACCCTTTTTACATTTAAGGTAATTATTGAAGGTTGGTCCCTTTCCCCATTTATTTTGTTTTTTGGGGTCAAGTTTATCCCCCTTTCGTTTTCCCTGTTGGGGAAAGACCCTTTAGTATTTGTTGAAGAGCTGGTTGGTGGTGCTAATTCTCTCGCTTTTGCTTGTCGAAAGCTTTTATTTCCCCTTCATTTGAATGAGTCTTGCTGGGTAGGAATCTAGGTTTGGGTTATTCTCTTTCATTCTTTAAGTATGCCCTCCCATTCCCTTCTGGCCTGCAGGGTTTCTATTGAAGATCAGCTGTTTCCTTTGGAACCCCTTTTGTGTGTATTTGTGTTTTTTCCCTTTGCGCTTTTAATATTTGTGTTTGACTTTGTTAATTTTGATAATTTGTGTCTTGGGGGTGTTTCCCCTTTGGGGGTTTATCCTTTTTGGGGACTCTCTGGGTTTCGGGATGGGTGGCATTTCCCCCCCATTTTAGGGAAGTTTTAGTATTACTCCTGAGTAATTTCATGGCCTTTTTTTTTGTCTTCTTCTTCTGGGGGGTCCTATGATTCGAATGTTGCGGCGTTACATTGTCCCAGGGTTCCTGAGGTTGCCTCATTTCCTTGATCTTTTTTTTTTTTTCCCCTCGCTTTATTTATTTCCCCCATTTTACTTTTAACTCACTTATCCTATCTTTTTGTCTCTGTTATTTACTCATGGGTTTCCCTCAGAGTGTTTTTATCTCATTTATTTCATTATAATTTTTAATTTACTTTTTAAAATTTTTTTTGGGCCTTTTAAAAAATTTTGCATTTTCAATCTTTGTCTCCGGCTATTTATTTTTAAAATCCCTTTTGTTTTCAAAATTTTGGGTCATTTTTTTTTATCTTATTCTAAATTTTTTTTCAGGAGATTCCCTATTTCCCCCTTTTGTTTGACTTGGTGGGGTTTTTTCATGTTCCTTTTCCTGTTGGGTATTTCCTTTCCCTTTTTTTCCCGTTTTGATTCTGTGTTGGGGGGGTGGGCTTTTGTTTTTTTTGGTCTGTGGTTCCTTTTTATTGTGGAGGTTTTGCCCATGGTGGGGTTGGGCGATCGGTTTGTCAAGATTTCCTGGTTAGGGGAAGATTGTGTTTACGTTCTGGTGGTGGAATTGGGTTTCTTTTTTGGGGTGCAATGGGTGTCCCCGTAATGAGTTTTGTGATGGGGCTATGTGTTAGGGGGGACTTTGGCAGCCCGTTTTTGAACCTCAGGGCTTTTTCTGCGTTTCTAAGAAATTTTGGGGGTAGTCTTGTACGGGTTTTTGGTCTTGGGTGGGGTTGGTTTTTGGGGTAGGTATGGAGGGTTTTGGTGGTCTCTTATTCCTTTAAAGTTCCCTGTATCAGGGTTTTCTGGTTTTCCAGTTTTGGGTTAAGTCTCCCGCCTCTGGTTTCGTTTTATTCTTCCATAGTCTCAGACTTCTCCAAAAATACAGAACTGATAAAAAAAACCCAGATTATGGTGAAAAGATTCCACGTGAGAGAAAAACCAGAGAGGTTCACAGAGTTACTGAAGAATAAGAAGGGGGGAAGGAAAAGAGGGGAGCAGGAGGAGAAAAAGGGGGGTCAAGAGGAAGAGACAGGGCTATGCAGTTATCTGTTCCAAATGTTTTCTGTAGCCCCGAACCCACAAAGATTCACAGAATTGGATTGGGGAAAAAGGGGAAAAGGAGGAAATAGAGTGTTTTGAGTAGAAAACGGAGTCAAAAGTGGAGGTAATCACCACACTCCCGAATAAAATGGGAACTGAATATTGGATTTTTAAATGTCCAAAAATTTTTATCATATATGAAAAACAAAAATTAAAAAATTTGGTAGAGGTTAGACTCTTTGAAATACAATATTTAAAACAAAAACAAACACACCAAAAAAATTTAGAAAAGTTGGAGTTTGGGTTTTAAAAATGGGTTTTTTCTCTCTTTTTTTTGGGAGGTTTTTAAATGAAACAAAAAAGAAAAATTTAAAGGAAAAATAGAGGAGTATTAGAGGCTTTAAAAGGAAATGGAGAGAAAAACAAGAAAAAAAATACAAAAAATTTTTTTCCCTAATTAAAAAATTGTAAAAAATTGAAAAAAGAAAATTGAGGGAAAGGGGGGGGGGGGAAAAGGGGGAAATTTTAAAAAAAAAATAAAAGAGAAAAATAAAAAGTAAAAAAAAAAAAAAAAGAAAAAAAAAATTTTTTTTTAAAAAAAAAGAAAAAAATATATATCTAGGAATTTCTCGGGGTTTTTGTGGTCAGTGTAGGTTCAGTTCAATTTCAGATAGCTCCTCTTTCCCGCTTCCTTCTCGATATCTATAGGGGCCCCTTCCCGGGGGTTGGTGTTACCTTCAGGATTTTAATCTGTGCACCCGGTCCTTTTGAAGCGGTACCCTTTGTTTTTTTTGGGTTTGTTTGCCCTCTCTTCAGTGTCTAATTTCCGCCCCGGACACAGGCGGGGTGAGGGGATCTCTTTTTTAGGTTTCCCCGTTAGTTCGTCCGCACGGGGAGGGGGGGGCGCTGCAGCAGAAACCCCTCTATTTGGGTAGCATCACCCTGTTCCTGCCAACTGGGTTTGCCCCGCTCACGGTGTCTGTGCTTTGCCGTTACATGCTCAGGGTCCGGCTGCTTTTAAAAGGAGGGCCCTGCCCCTTTGGGGCGGGCCCAGTTTTTGGGTACCCACAAAAGCGCGGATTCGGGTTTCGCCTCTTTTGTGCCTTTCCCACCTAGCGGGTTTAGGGAGCGGGGGTTGGGCTACTCCCCAGATGGGGGGCCCCCTTATCCCTCCGGGCGGGGGTGGGGGGGAGGCAGCCAGAGGCTTGGGGCTTATCTCCCCCCGGGAGGGGCGCTTTTTCCCCCCGCGGCCCCAGCCGGCCCCCCAGTTGGGGCCAGAATCTTTAGATAGGGAACCGGGGCCGTTTGCAGTGTGGGAGGGGGTGGCTTCTCAGGGGCTGAGTTTGCCCCTTTCCCCCCCCCCTGCCCCCACCCCCAGCGGGGGTGGGCCGGTCTTCCTGGAGTTTCTCAGTCCCTTTTTTTTGCGAACCCCCGGCAGTGTTTTCGGGCGGTTTAAATTTTTTCCCCGCTATCCCACAGTTTAAAAAAAACTCCCTCTTTGCTCTCGGGGCTTTGGCCGGTCCTTACCCCCAAGCAATGCCCCCCGTCCTTCCGGGTTTCCCCTTCCCCTTGTTTCTGGGGGGGTGCGAGCGTCTGGGGGACTTTTCTGTGGGAGTTGCTTTTGGCAGTAACTAGGGCCCTTTTTTAATTTTTCCTCCCAGTTTGATTGCCGAAAAAATTCCCCAGTCCCGCCAGTGCGAGGGGTTTTTGGTGATTGGGAAAAATTTCCCCTATAAGACTCCCCTTCCGGGGGGGTCTCCGCCGTTGCTCTTTGACCCCTTTTTTTTTTTTTTAATTTTGTCCTACCCCCCTTCGAAGCAAGGGGGCTTTTTGGGGCCCGATTCCTTGCTACGTCAGAAGTTGTTTTTGTGAATTTGCTCCAAAACCAAATGTTTTTGGTGAATTTTTAGGAGGAAAGTGGTTTTCCCGCCTATTCCCGCCTCTTGGCTCCCCCCCCAAAATAAAAATTTTTTAAAGTTTTTAAAAAGGCTTCTTGATGAAAGTGAAAGAGGGAGAGTGAAAAATGGTTAAAACTAACATTTAAAAAAAATAGATTGGCATCCCGTTCCATTACTTATGGGAGATGATAGGAAACAAGGAAACAGTGGGAGACTTTTTTTTTTGGGGGGGCCCAAAATCACTGCAGATGGTAACTGCAGCCATGAAATTAAAAGATGTTGCTCCTTTGGGAAGAAAAGTATGACCAAACCCGAGGTATATTTAAAAAACGAGACATTACTTTGCTAAAAAAAGGTCCATTGGTCAAAGATATGGTTTTTCCAGTGGTCAGTTTGGTGTGACTTGGACGTAAAAAAAGTTGAGGCCAAAAAATTGATGCTTTTGAATGGGTTTGGAGAAAACTCTTGAAGTCCTTTGGACTGCAAGAGATCCCCTTTAATCCTAAGGAAATCAGTCTGAATGTTCATGGAAGGGTGTGCTGAAACTCCAATACTTTGGCTCATGTGCAAAGAAATGTTCTTGGAAAAAACCCCGATATGGGGGAAAATTTTAAGGGGGAGGGAAAAGGGGTGAAGAGGATGAGATGGGTTTGATGGGACCCAATAATGGCATGAGTTTGAGCACACTTAGGGAAATTGGGGAGGGCAGGGAAACCCGGCATGCTTTCATCCCTGGGGTCCAAAGAGTTGGACACGATGGCAACTGACTGAAGGAACCCCAATATTTATTGCAGCACTATTTTTCTACTAGGGCGTGGAAAACAACCTAGATATCCATTGGCAGATGAATGGACAAGGAAGTTATGGTACATACACACAATGAATATTTCTCAGCAATAAAAAGGAATGCATTTGAGTCAGTTCTAATGAGGTAGATGAACCTAGAGCCTATTATACAGAGTGAAGTAAGAAAGAGAAAGACAAATACTGTATATTAACGCATATATATGGAATCTAGAAAGATATACTGATGATTCTATATACATGGCAGCAAGAAGACACAGATGTAAGGAACAGAGGGATGATTTGAGAGAATAGACATTGATATACATACATACTATATGTAAAGCAGATAACCAGTGTGAGTTCAATGCATGAAGTAGAGCAGGGCACCCAAAGCCGGTGCTCTGGGACAACCTAAAGGATGGGATGGAGGGAGGTGGGAGTGGGGTTCAGGATGGAGGGGACACATGTAACCTCAGGCCGATTCATGTTGATGTATGGCAAAAACCATCACAATATTATATTATACTCCAATGAAATAAAAAAATTTTAAAGACCCAACTTTTGCAATCAAAACAAATCTTCATTTACAAGAAAATACTCATTTCCGCTATGAAGCACCCATAGAACCTTGTCTGTTACTCAGGGATGATTTCACAACATTCAGATCAGATAATGGTTTACATACTTGCATCTATCTTGCTCACTAGACTGCAATCCCCTTGAGGATCAGAAGTGAAATCTTTTTTGGCATTGAGTTCTTCCAGTGCTTGCTCACAGCAGGCACCTGATAAATGTTTGCTGAATTAAAATGGAAAGTGGAGGACTTCCCTGGCAGTCTAGCAGTAAACAGTCTGTGCTTCCAATGCAGGGGGCACAGGTTCAATCCCTGGTTGGGGAACTAAGATTCCCACATGCCTTGTGGAGGGATCAAAAAAATAATAAGATGGAAAATGGGAATGAAGGGCTACTAGGCTGCTGTTTTGCTCCTCAGGTTTGATAGGGGAGGCGTGAATGTGCAGCCTTGCCACGAATCACCAGTGCATTGCTCTCCTGGCCCACAAAATTGCTACAGGAACAAAAGCATTTTAGAATCAACTAAAATAGATCAGCTCCCAGCTGACTGAAAGGAACGTGACTTAATGTTATGATTCACCAGTAGGGTGTTAGTGGCATGCTCAGGACCTGCTTGGTATGATCTTAAGTGGCCGACTTGCTGGGGAAAGCAATGCAGCAACTGTCTAGGAAGTTGAACGATTCTTCACATACCTTGGGCTACAATATCTACAGTCGGAGAAAATTCACTAGAGCACATCACATACATGAGTAACTCCGGAAGATCATCATAAACCCCAGAACGTACAGTGTCAGCTAGCTACTTTCTGTTAATAATAATACAGAGCATCCATTAAAAAACACACACCGCAATCTGGACGGAAGAGTTTGAAACATTGGGTTAATTCTCAGGATCACTGGCAAACACTCTAAAAGAAATTGATATCAAATGACACACGCAGAGCCACATATGTAATCCACGATTAACCCCAAAATATAAGATTTGCAGTAAAAAAAAAAAACAAATTGCAAAAGGAAATATTATGGATAATAACATTCAAAAAGCTGAGGAATTTGCATAGACAATCACGAATCGTTTATGGATACATAAATCATGTTAGCCAAAAGCACTACAGCCATGTATGGATTGATATACACTATTAATTCATGGACAGTGGTTCCTATGGGGAACTATAGATAGTAGGCGTGAGGAGGGTGGCTTGGCGTCTGGGTCCATACAAGAGGACTTAACTGCATCTGCAATTTTCTTTCTTAATGGAAGCAGGAAAGCATATGAGGTACATTATGAATTTATAGTTGGAGTATTGTAATTGACATCTGGGGTGGTCAGTATCATAACTCTTCATTCTTCACTTTTCCTTTTTTTATGTGTCTTACCCACTATTTCAACTAATAAATCAACATAACATTTAATTTATAAAAAAAGGAAGAAACAATGACGTCCTCATTGAGAGATGCAGAATTAACAGCCAACTACATACTCGTGCCAGCCATGGGACTGAAAACCAGGCTTCTCGTACAAGTTGAACAGCACCCAGTCCGAATAACCAACTGGATCACCGAGAAATGCTATTCCATTCCATTTTCTCAATACTTAAGACAGGAAAGACACTATCTACACAAGTCTTCTCATTTGTCTTCTGAGATTAAATCCTCTTACTCTGCTGCCTAAAAGCCAAGTGCCTAAAGCCATTTCTCATGGCTAACACTTTCAACAACTTGTCTGAGCTTCAGTTTCAATTATTTGCATAACAGTGTGGAACTTAATAATGCAACCCCTTTTGAGTAGGTTTCAGTTCAGTTTCTAGTCTGCCCAGTTCCTGTCTGGACTCTCTCATGTCGACCCCTCACTGACACAGCAGCATGCCAGCTGGGTCAAGTGGCCTCCTCCATGTCTCACTCACCAACTCCCGGAGATCCACTACCGCCAAACCTTGAACCAGTCTGATCACGTGGCGGGGGGGGGGTGAGGGGGGGGGGGGGGGCCCCCCCCCCCACTGAGCTCCTCGAATGGCTCTAACTCCGAACCATTCTTTCATCCATCTGTCTGATTCCCTCTCCCTCCTCCTGCCCTCACACCTTTTCCCACTGATCCAATCTACGGTCGTTTTCCTAATGCAGCGTTCAGCTTTATCAGTTCTAAGGGGGCCAAAGAGTCTACTCTGTGAGTATTCAGCACTCAATATCAGATCCTTACTACAATGAACCACCAAGGATCCTGATCTCCCTTTAGGACTGCCTGGTTAGATCTCCTTTCAATCAGCTCCAAGGAATTCTCAAGAGTCTCGTCCAACACACCACAGTTCACAAACGCGCATTAATTTCTCTCTCTGCACTCAAGCTTGTCTTTATAGTTTCAAACTCTCAACCCAATCCATACATGACAAGCTGGAAAACCCAACTAGCCTTGACATCTCAGATTATCTCGATTTCAAAACCCTTTGTTTGGCTATAAAACGTCCATTCTTGTCTCTGCCTCTTTTCTAATATGCTGATCATCTAGAGATATGGTACCCATAAACTAATTTCCTTCCCAAGCGAGTTAAACATCCCTTTATAATTTCTATCGGCTGCAATCCACCATCTGCAGTCGATATTCTTTAGGAGGCCCCTCAGCGAATATAAAAGCACTGCGCCACCTGTTCTCCACTGTACTCATCTCCAACCATCTATTTACCACATGAAGTGATGGGCACTCGGAACTATGCCATAGATCGCTGTGGTTTTCTCGAATGCGAGGTAGGAGGTTCAAATTTGGGGATTACAGATTGAAACTATAACAATGACAAAAATGCAATCAGCCATCACAGCATATGGGATGAAGTCAAACATAGTTTTACATATTATCTCTCTCTGAAAATCTACCCAGGACACAAGCCTAGGATATATCATCCTAATCTCTTTGAGGTCTCTTGGCTTCATTAATTTTTTTAATTGTGGTAAAATATACATAATATTTCGAGCTTCCCATGGTCGCTCAGTGTAAAGATCGCCTGCAATGACAGGAGACCCCCAGTTTGATTCCTGAGATCTGGAAGATCTCCCTGGAGAAGGCATAGGCTAGCCCCACTCCAGTCTTCTTGGGCTTCCTGTGACTCAATGGTTAAAGAATCTGGCCCTGTTAAAAAAATTTTTTCTTTTTTTTGGGGGGGGGGGTTTTTTGGGAGACCTGGGTTGGATCCCTCGTCGGTTGGAGGATCCCTGGGGAAGGAATGGCTACCCACTTCTATATTCTGGCTGGAGAATTCGGGCCTTGTACGTCCATGGGGTCACAAAGAGTTGGAAGCGACTGAGCGACTTTCACTTTCACACATTAATATTTACCTTTTTACCATTTTTAAGTGTATTTCAGTGGCATTAAGTACAATTCACATTGTTATGCATCCATTCCACCTCACTTCCAACAACTTTTCCATCAATATTAATTGAAATCATAAGTCGAGTATGAAGACCCACTAGCCTGCTGTTTCTGCTCCTGGTTGATGGTGGTGGGTGAGGGCGAGGCCGATGGTCCGCAGTGCCAAGGTGCTCCTGTCTGAAACCCTGTTACCCATTAAACAGTATCCCCTTTCCCCGGTTAAACCACTATCAGTACTTTGTCTCCTATGAATTATGAACTATTCGTAGGTAACCCTTCATATAGGTGGAATCATGCCTTTGTCTTTCTGTTTCTGGCCATATTGCACTTAGCATAACATTTTCAAGGTTAAATTTATGCATCAGAAGTTCCATTCCTTTTTTTTAGGACTGTAATCAATATTTCATTGTATGGTTATTTATTACATTTTGTTTACCCATTTCGGTTGTTTTTCACTATTTGGCTATTGTGAATAATTGTTTGTGCCTTTCATTAGCTTTATTAATAAAAAAAACCAAAATGTGCATTAGCATCTTTCGAAGTTATATAAAGCATATTCAAATCTAACATCGGGATAATTTGATGCTAGGCAGCAGTAGATTTCTTTTATTCACATTTTATTGAGAGCTCAGACAGGTCATAGGAACTGGCTCTAAGGTTGAACAGCTCATAGAAATTGAACTTAATTCTCATTTAAATAGAGGCTGTTGGCTCAACATCTAAGATTCTATGATTCTGTTAGTGACCTCTGGACCTCTACTAAAAGAAGTGGTTTGTGGTAAATTTCAGGTTCTCTATTGGCTGGCTTAACTTCGAAGTTGCTTATGGACTATGGCCTGTTTGCTGGTGGTGTATTACTTTCTCGTTTCTTCCTGTGTCTTACTGTGTTTGACAGGCAGAGGAGGGTGGATATTTGGTAAATGTTTACATAAGAGTCTGGTTGTCAAAACCACTTGGGCTTGTAAAAGGACCCTGCCTTTTGAGGCCGCCAGCCAGGAGAGCTGCACAGTCCACCAGATCACCATGTGGGCCACAGTGAATGTGTTGCACCCTCCACTCCTGCCCAGAGTCAGATCCCATGGGCTCCCTACCATCCTTCTGAAATGGGCTCCTGGAATTTTTTCTCTAAAAATGCTCGCGATATATGGCTCTGCTGGCAGTGTATCCATTGACTGAGGGGGCTGGGGAAAGAAGAAGGCTTCTGCTTCCTCTTGAGAAAGCATTGGAAAATCCTGCCCTATCCTCTAGACCTTGTAATATTTCAAGTCCCATTCCTTCCTTCAGCCTTCCCTGCCCCCCCACTAGACTTTCTCTACCTCTCCCCCATTCCCCCCAATAAGGACTGCTGAAGCTGCTCCTGATGACCTCCACTTCCCACCGAAATCTCTCCTAAACAGCTTTATGAAATTGCAATTTATTATAAATTCACTCATTTTACATGTAACAAATTCAATGAGTTTTTAGTGTATTCAATGATATGTGTAATCATCGACCACAGTTGTGATTTTACATTTTTGCCCACAGCAAAGAGAAAACACTCTACAACTTTAGCTAATCACTCCCCGTCATCCCACTCTCCCCACAGGCCATTAAGCCATCACTTTTTTATCTCTACAGATTTGTCTATCCTGAATATTTCATATAAGCAGAATCATATTAAACATGTGGTCTTTTGTGCCTGACTTTATTTAGCATCACTTTTCAAAAGTTCACCCATGTTATGAGAATCTCTTTTATACATGTGGAATGTGTTCTTCTTTCTTGGGTCTACACTGTAAACACTTGAGGTCAGGGCTACCTCTTCACATTGCTTTTCTCCGCTCCCAAACCAGTACCCAGGACAGTGTGCTAAGCTACTCAAACCCAGTTCTCTTCTGGGACTTGGAGGGAATTGCTTTAGAAGGGTCTGATTTTGTTGTCCTCTGTGGGCCATGACAGTGAGCGGGCAAGGGGACAGTTCAAATCTACACCAGGTTTGCCAGAAATTGGGTCTTCAGCATCAAGACGCTAGTTTACCTCCTGCCCCTCAAACCTTAAATGGCATCATTGTGGCTTCAATGGCTTCAATAAAGCCCCAAACCAGGATTGACTAAAATTCTTGTTGTTGTTCAGTCACTGGAGTCATGTCTGACTCTTTGTGACCCCATGGATTGCAGACACGCATCTTCCCGGGGCCATCACCAACTCCAGAGTTTGAGACTCAAACTCACATCCATTGAGTTGGTAATGCCATCCAAACTATCTCATCCTTGTTATCCCCTTCTCATGGCTTCAATCTTTTCCCAACATCCAGGGTCTTTTCCAATGAGTCAGTTTCTTTGCATCCAGGTGGCCAAGGTATTGGAGTTTCAGCTTCAGCATCAGTTCTAGCAAAGAATGTTCAGGATTGACTTCCTTTAGGATTGACTGGTTTGATATCTCCTTGCAGTCCAAGGAACTCTCAAGAGTCTTCTCCAGCACCACAGTTTGAAAGCATCACTTCTTGGCGCTGGCTTTTAAAAACTTTCTGGGAAGGGTGACGAGTCCTAGTTTATATCATGGTCTAATCACCCTTTCAGGTCATGGGAGATTTTCTCCCTTTGCTCAAGGAGCCTCTGCTCAGCTGCTCCTCCCCTGGAATACCCTTCCCCCTCTCTCCTGTGTCATTGTTGAAGACCCTACCAGATGGCGAGAAAACTTTGGCCCAGCAGAAAGCATGGAGGCTGGGTTTGATTCCTGACTCAGTGTTTTTTAGTAGCTGAAAACCTTAGACAAGTTTTAAAATTTACTTTGTATCTCAGCGTCCTTCTCTATAAAGCAGAGTTACCAGTAGCTATGTCACATGGCTTTTGACCTCTACCAAGCCTACCTGGAGCTGACATATGTGAAGTGCTCATAAACTGGGTAGGTACTCAATGGTTTTAACTCTTCCCCTGTCAGATGTGAGCTCCTCCAAGGAAACATCTAAGCTGCCCTTATTTTAAAAAGAAAAAAAAAAATTTTTTTTTTAAATGTGCCTAAAAACACCAAAGTCATAAGTATATGGTTCGATTTAATCTTCAAAATCAGAACAACTGTGTAATCAGCCCCCAGATCAAGCCCCCGTAAGTCCTCTCAAGTTCCTTTCGGTCACCACCCATCCCCTCCTTGACCTCTGATGCTACAGATGAGGGTTGTCTGTTTGGGGCTTTATACAAATGGGATCAACATCATGTTTTACCCTCACTTTTCAGGAGCCTCCCACCTCCAGCTCTCAGAAAAACGTTGCTAAAGCCTCGGCTGAAGTGTGACACAGTCTGTCCGTGGGCTTCCAGAGGCAGGGGTGGAACCTTATTTCTCTTCTGAGTCTCAGGGCCACTCATAGGGTTAATCGGACAGAGAAGGCCAGGAGGTCCAAGTTTTTTGGTGGATTTTTTCTGGGTCCCACGGTGCTGAGAAAAACAAGTCTTTACTCAGTGGTAATGCAACCCCCTCCACCCAACTAGCTGCCGTGGTTTCCCAAAGATGCATTCCCTTTTTCTCTCTTTTTTTGATCCCTGCTCCACTTCCTTCCCTTGGTGGACTTCCTCCCTCTTGGGCCAGGCCTCGTTTAACCCTTGTTAACCTCCTCTGAGGGCCAGGCCCTGGGCAGGGGGCCTGGGGAAAGCTGCCCCCAGCTGTTTTCCCATGACACCGGGGCTCAGTCTGGGCATTCTGCTCTGAGGTTGGTTCGAGTATGTGTTGAGAGGAGAAGGCCTCCAGGAAGGGGCACGGTCAGGTCCTGTACTTGCCAGCTCTCGGGTCAGTTCTTGTCATCCATAGGAAAGCCACAGAACCAGGGGCAGATCCCTGCAGGGCTTCCTCTGACCTTTCACTGTCCACACGAGGCCCCAGGAGGTGGAGCCTCCCCCTCCACCCACAGAACCTGGATTAATGCCAATAGCAGAGGACCTTCTAAACCTGCTGAAGACTCTGGAATGTTAGGTTGTATTTATAGATATCATCTTAATTTGTTATCATTTTTGTTTTAAATTTTAACTTTGAAAGTTCATTAAACATTGTTTTCCTTCTCTTTTTTTCTCTCTTCTTTCCCTCCATTCCCCAACACCCCTTCCTCCCTCCCCCACTCCTCCTTCCTTCTCATTTCTGTCATTTTCTGTCCCATTCCATAGTGCATACCCACATTTTACTCCTACCCTCCTCTCTCCACCATCCCATCACACAAAGAAGTCTAGAGTAGCAAAGACCTTAAAAATGCATCTACTTTATAGTACAGGAAGACTAGATGGAGAGAAGAGAGACTGCTCAAGAACTAGGTGTAGGGGCCAACCAAAGCAGAGCTCAGATCTCCACGGGGTCAAGCAGTTGTGAGTGGATAGAGAAACAGCACCTCATCTCCCCACCAGCTGAGTGATCTTGGGGCAGCTCTCTTAACCTCTCTGAGCCTAGAGTCTTATCTGTGAAATGATAATTATCCACTTCAGTGGGATTTTTGTGTTCTTTTTTTTTTTTTTTTTGAGGAGTAATGTGGAGAAGGCAATGGCAACCCACTCCAGTATTCTTGCCTGGAGAACCTGTGGACGGAGGAGCATGGTGGGCTGCTGTCCATGGGGTCGCAGAGAGTCGGACACAACTGAAGCTACTTAGCAGCAGCAGCAGCAACAATGTGGTCTGAGCATTTCCTTCAAAAACTATAAAGATGGTGAGGGGGTGGTGGCCAGGCAGAACTCTGGCCTTTTCCTCTTCTTTGAAATTTTCATCTGCAAGTTATATTGGGAACACTGTGAATATTTTTTCCTCTTATATCTTTTAACTTTTATTAATGGTCTTGATTATTACAGAGAAGTTTATAATTTGAATGTCGTTAACTGTGTCAATCCTTTGTGTGTTTTGCCTAAGGTTAAAATTGAGAAATATGTAATAAATGAAAGATTCCACAGACAAAAATCACAGTAAAGGAAGGATAAATAGACCTTAAAATAGGGGGAAAAGAACCCCATAAATTCTCTCAGAATAAAAGAAATGCTGAGATGCCATTTTTTACATTGTCAGTTTAGCAAAAATCCTAAAGCTTGGTAACACATTGTATTGGGTAAACTGATGAAAAGCAAGTACTCTTATACTTTTCTAAGTGATGGTTGCTCAGTCATGTTTGACTCTTTGCAACCCCATGGAACTATATAGTCCATAAAATTCTCCAGAATACTGGAGTGGGTAAACCATTCCCCTTCTCCAGGGGATCTTCCCAAACCGAGGGATTGAAACCACGTCTTCCACATTGCAGGCAGATTCTTTATCCTCTAAGCGAGTAAGCCATCAGGGAAGCCCAAGAATACTGGAGTGGGTAGCCTATCCCTTCTCCATGGGATCTTCCAGACCCAGGAATCAAACCAGGGTCTCCTCCATTGCAGGCAGATTCTTTACCAGCTGAGCTCGAAGAGCCAGGGAAAGCCCAAACACTGTTGACAGTGGTGAGATTTGAACCCATGCCCCCAAAGAGACTGGAGCCTAATCCACTGCCATTAGACTGCTTGGCCACACTGCCACAAACTTTAATGGGAGAAATATAAATTGATACAATCCTTACAGAGGGCAATTTTGCAGTATTTCTAAAAATTTAAATAACATTACATATACCATTTGATCTAGCAATTCTACTTCTAGTAAACTTATCCTCAGATATTACACATGTTTGAAATGACCTATGCACAAGGTTATTCATTACAGCCTTGGTTGCAACAGCAAAGGAAACAACCTAAATATGATCACTGTTGTTCAGTCGCTAAATATAAGTCAAGTCCAACTCTTTTGTGGCCCCATGGATTGGTAGCCAACAGCTTAGGCTCCTCTGTCCATGAGATTTCTCTGGCAAGAACATACTGAAGTAGGTTGTCATTTCCTACTCCAGGGGATCTTCCCAATTCAGGTCTCCAACATGCGTCTCCTGCATTTTAGCATCTGTTACTTAATCTCAAATAACTGTAGTGAACGCTGGAATTCAACAGCTCCACTTAGGGAACTGATTAAAAATCTGTTTAATTCATATAGCAGACTATTATACCACCTTTCTAACAACACAAGAGAAGACTCTACACATGGACATCACCAGATGGTCAACACTGAAATCAGATTGATTATATTCTTTGCAGCCCAAAAATGGAGAAGCTCTATACAGTCAGCAAAAACAAAACAGGGAGCTGACTGTGGCTCAGATCATGAAACTCTTTATTGCCAAATTCAAACAAATTGAAGAAAGTAGGGAAAACCACTAGACCTTTTCAGGATATGACCTAAATCAAATCCCTTACGATATACAGTGGAAGTGGGAAATAGATTTAGGGACTAGATCTGATAGACAGAGTGCCTGGTGAACTATGGATGGAGATTCCTGACATTGTACAGGAGACAGGGATTAAGACCATCCCCAAGAGAAAGAAATGCAAAAAAAAAAGGCAAAATGGCTATCTGAGGGAGGCCTTACAAATAGCTGTGCAAAGAAAAGTGAAAAGCAAAGGAGAAAAGGAAAGATATACCTATTTGAATGCAGAGTTCCGAAGAATAGCAAGGAGAGATAAGAAAGCCTTCCTCAGTGATCAGTGCAAAGAAATGAGGAAAACAATAGAATGGGAAAGACTAGAGATCTCTTCAAGAAAATTAGAGATACCAAGGGAACATTTCATGCAAAAGATGGGCTCAATAAAGCAGAGAAAATTGTATGGACCTAACAGAAGCAGAAGATATTAAGAAGAGGTGGCAAGAATATACACACAGAAGAACTGTACAAAAAAGATCTTCATCCCTACAAAGATAATCACAATGGTGTGATCACTACATCTAGAGCCAGACATCCTGGAATGTGAAGTCAAGTGGGCCTTAGGAAGCATCACTAAGAACAAAGCTAGTGGAGGTGATGGAATTCAGTTGAGCTATTTCAAATCCTGAAAGATGATGCTGTGAAAGTGCTGCACTCCAATATGCAGCAAATTTGGAAAAAGACTCAGCAGTGTGGCCACAGGACTGGAAAAGGTCAGTTTTCTTTCCAGTCCCAAAGAAAGGCAATGCCAAAGAATGCTCAAACTACCGCACAATTGCACTCATCTCACACGCTAGTAAAGTAATGCTCAAAATTCTCCAAGCCAGGCTTCAGCAATACAGTGAAAATCGTGAACTTCCAGATGTTCAAGCTGGATTTAGAAAAGGCAGAGGAACCAGAGATCAAATTGCCAAATCTGCTGGATCATCAAAAAGCAAGAGAGTTCCAGAAAAACATCTATTTCTGCTTTATTGACTATGCCAAAGCCTTTGACTGTGTGGATCACAACAAACTGTGGAAAATTCTGAAAGAGATGGGAATACCAGACCACCTGACCTGCCTCTTGAGAAATCCTGTATGCAGGTCAGGAAGCAACAGTTAGAACTGGACATGGAAACAACAGACTGGTTCCAAATAGGAAAAGGGGTATGTCAAGGCTGTATACTGTCACCTGCTTATTTAACTTATATGCAGAGTACATCATGAGAGAACGCTGGGCTGGAAGAAAGCACAAGCTGGAATCAAGATTGCCCGGGAGAAATATCAATAACCTCAGATATGCAGATGACACCACCCTTATGGCAGAAAGTGAAGAAGAACTAAAAAGCCTCTTTTGAAAGTGAAAGAGGAGAGGTGAGGAAAATTTGGCTTAAAGCTCAACATTCAGAAAACTAAGATCATGGCATCTGGTCCCATCACTTCATGGCAAATAGATGGGGAAACAGTGGAAACAGTGGCTGACTTTATTTTTTGGGGGGCTCCAAATCACTGCAGATGGTGATTGCAGCCATGAAATTAAAAGACACTTACTTCCTTGGAAGGAAAGTTATGACCAACCTAGATAGCATATTAAAAAGCAGAGACATTACTTTGCCACAAGGTCCATCTAGTCAAGGCTATGGTTTTTCCAGTAGTCATGTAGTGGATGTGAGAGTTGGACTATAAGAAAGCTGAGCACTGAAGAATTGATGCTTTTGAACTGTGGTGTTGGAGAAGACTCTTGTGAGAGTCCCTTGGACTGCAAGGAGATCCAACCAGTCATCCTAAAGGAAATCAGTCCTGGGTGTTCATTGGAAAGACTGATGCTGAAGCTGAAACTCCAATACTTTGGCCACCTGATGTGAAGAGCTTGACTCATTGGAAAAGACCCTGATGCTGGGAAAGATTGAGGGCAGGAGGAGAAGGGGACGACAGAGGATGAGATGGTTGGATGATCATCAACCGTCTCGATGGACATGAGTTTGGGTAAAACTCCTGGGAGTTGGTGATGGACAGGGAGGCCTGGCGTGCTACAGTTCATGGGGTCGCAAAGAGTCGGACACATGACTGAGTGACTGAACTGAACTGACCATGGCTGGTAAACTCGGCACCATGCCAACCCATCCAATATGTCACCTAAGAGTGCTTGCGAAAGAGTGTACGGCCCAGTGGTTTCGGCATCACATCATACATTGGGAGGTTAAGAACACAACTTCCAAAGCAGAGATTACTAAGACTGCCACACCTCCCAGAAGTCAACTTGAGGTGCTGAACAACATTGGAAAGAACCCAACACCGCCATCAGAGGGCATCATGTTATTTTAGCTTCTGTTAGGAGTCAAATGCAACTGCAAGATTACTTGAAGTCAAGTAGGACCCAGCATAATAACTGCAAAGAAGTATTTTGACAAACTTGCACAATTAAGGATGCCACATGAAAGTGTTCATCATTAACACTGGACAAAACGACAAAATAAGTGACATTCACAAACCTGGATGACTCTAGACTATGAGACAAGTGTGTGAAACAACAATTTTGAGATGGCCATCAAACAAATCAAATGAAGTTTTTACAGTAAGGATTGTGGCAGGAGTATATTCATATTACCTATTAAATCAACAGATGATTTCTTGTTAAATTTTTTACTTGTGATTTACTTGTCTAGTATTTGCGTAGACAACAAGGAATATATAATTTACCTTTGTTACATTAGAATTATTAAAATCTAGATATCACTCTGCTTCTTCCTATTTGCACGGCATACGTAGTCTGTATTTACTAGTAACAAAAAATGTTAACAAATGCGTAATATGGCTATAGATCATCCACTTTATTGCTTTTAAATGGCAATAGTTTTATTTATATTAGAAAACTGCGAATACCTTTCTTTTCTTGTAAAAATTTAGTAGATTAAGATGTATGTGGATGGCTTCTAGAAGTTCAGTCATATCTGACTCTTCTTGCAACCCTTTGAACTGCAGCCCACTCAGGTTCCTCTGGATCCATATGGATATGGGAATTTTCAGGCAAGAATATTGGAGTGGGTTGCCATTTCCTCCTTCCTGAGGCCAGAGACTGAATAAACTGTGTTATCCTGCATTGCAGGCGTATTTAGAGACTTTACCTGCTGGGCCATTAGACATAAAAATAATCATTTAGTAAAAAGATAATGCAACCATGTGAGTAAAAGGGAGAAATAGAATATATATCTTCTTATCATTCTTAATGATATGCGTGTGTCACTCTTACGATATGATCGTTATATGACTGGGTTGTTACACTCCATTATACATATGATATTACACCATGTATAATCGTGCTAGATAGAGTACACATAGATACTAGATAATAGTGAGGTAACTGTGCATGGGTTAATATGATGATTTTTCTCCTATATCTATCCTTCCATATTTTCCATAAAATATATTTGGAAACATGTGAATTCACAAGTCAAGATGTACCACTTACAAAAATAAAACCAAAACAACATAACTTGGAGAGACATCGAGTAATGGCGGACAGTTTCTAGGAAACTCAAATCAAAGCGTCTTCCAAACACCACCGGCTCTCAGCGTACATTAGGATCCTAGCGCAATTGGTTTGAGACATGTGATACCTAATGAACTTCTTAGATGAATCCTTCCTAGGTCTATATCACTGTGATCCCCAAGTCTACTAAGCACTTAGAAGTCCACAGGACTCAAGGGCCTGCAGCCTACAATGGTGGCGGCCTACCGTGGCTCGGTACTATAGTACAGAGCTCGAATGTCCAAGCATTTCCTTACGTGAAAAAAATCTAGTGTGGAAGATGCTCAGCAGATGCGCGATGAGGATACAGGGTAACAGCACTCTGTGCCCACTTAGTTGTTCTGGATATAATGAGGGCGGGCTTCCAGTGGGGCATAGTAGTCGCAGCCTCCAGGACTGGTTGTCTGGGTCCGTGTTTGGAATGAGGTACCACTCTTTCAGAGTTCCATGGCCTCTGCGTCCAAGGAGCCACCCCATAGGCAGCCTGCAGGAGCTACAGAGCATGTGGACTTTAAAGTTAGACCTGGGTTCAAACCCTGGCTCCACCACCTGGCCTAGCCTTGCTAGCTCATCCCTCTTTTTTGGTTGCACTGTGCGGCATGCAGGATCCTAAAGGTTCCAAGACCTGCTATGGAACATTCTATCTCTGCAGTAGAAATGCAGAGTCCAAACCATCTGGATACATGCCAGGGAATCTCTACTAGCTTTGTTATTCTCATATGGATTAACCTCTCAGGTCCTCAGATTTTCTCATCCATCAAATGGGTACTGGTATACTAGTCAGGTAGCATCTGCACGCACATCTAGAACAACGCCTGCACATAACAAGAACTTGAAACTAATAAATGTTAATATCTTCCCTTCAGTTACTTTCTTGATTAAAATTTACATCTCTACCCAAAAGAGAGTAGGCCTGGCTCCCTAGGAGCTTTCTGTGGCCACAGAACTGGATAGCATTCAACACTGCAATGACTGAGAAATCGTGTATGCTTCTTCAGTATTTCTAAACACTATCCCTCCCTTCTGCTGACTTTCTATCTTCTTTTACTGTTGTTGTTCAGTCACTAAGTTGTGTCCAGCTTCTTTTGTGAGCTCATGGACTGTAGCCTGCCCGGACTACTGTTCTGCCCATATGGAAATCTCCAGCGCAAGAACATACTGGAGTGAGCTTGCCATTTCCTTTGTGCAGGAGATCTTTGTACCAGGTCCCAGGGTGACTGAATCTAAGAAGCTCTTGCATTTGGTAGGTAGATACATTTACCCCGAGCACACCAGGGTTAAACCCTCTTCTTTAGCTACTAAGGAATAAATTCCAGGCTATGGTGAGGCAGTGACAGAGTCTCAGAACAAGTGGTTGCACGAGCTTTTTTTTTTTTTTTTTTTTTTTTCCACAGGCAGAGTCAGATCCAGCTGGTCCTAGTCACCCCCTGGGGTCTTGGTATGCCTTGGCGCTCCATCGAGCGCTTCTAACCAGGGGAGCTCAAAGCCAGCCCCTGCCCTCAGGAATATGCATAGGCCTGGAGGAGAGCTAAATACAGCCAAAATCACAGATGAATGTGCAGGACATTATTGGGAATCTCTGAGAGGCACTGATGAAGTTACTAAGTTGACCACTTGCTCTTGTGGGGTTAATGACACTGTTTCCAGACAGAGCTTTCATGATTAAATTGACTAACTTTAAAACGTAGTCAGATCTCCAACTTTGTACACTCTGTCGATATTCAGACAACCATGCTCATGCTTCTGCTCAGTCTTCTCAAAGAGGGCAGAACCGCCAAGGAAAGACACAGCTGTAAAATGTCATATTTGAGGCCTGTGAGCAGCAATGTACCAGAGACAGGGTAAAGCAGCATGAATGGGTGACACCTGGGTTCAAAGCACCGTCTGGCAGTGTGGAAAGGATGTACCACCTGAGCACAGAGGGCGGAGGCCCTCACTAAGAGAAAAAGGGACGTTACGCGACGTCACCTGTTTCACAGTTCTGCCTTGGCTGAAATGACTACTATTACACCATGGCAGCTCTATGGGCCTCCAAGGAAGATCAAGATTTGATAGCGAGAATAAAATTCCTGATCATTAAAGTACCACATGAATCACCAGGTTGTGGAAACTGAGGTCCAGCCAACCGTGTAAAGTTACACTTGGCCCATCAACACGGAATTTTAATGACCTTGAGCTTTGAGCACATCTTCTCCTCACTCTGGGGCTCCCAAAGCACTATCGTCTTCAGATCCAGATAGAACTGGATTCGGAAACCTATACTCTCTGTTAGTCTATGCTAGCTATGCGTCTTAGACAAGTCATTTGACCTCTCTGAGCCTCAGTTTTCCTCATCTGTAAAATGGAACCAATAGCTCTTTTTCAGGATTGTTGTGAAGATTGAACATAATATATGCAAGTCATCTGGCACATCGCAGGCACATGACAAATGGGGCCACTATTATCATTACTACTCTAACTCAAACTGCCCCCAGCACAGACAGGTAGGAAGAGGCTGGGCTGGCTTCGTGCTTGCTGACCGTCATGCGATAGTGTGGGGTTCTGGTTGAGTGGAAATCAGATTGTACCCTGTGGCCAGGCAGTGAGGTTTCCTAACTAACTCCAGCTTGTGGAGTGTACCCGCCACAGTGCTGAGAGGCCTGGAGGGATGGCCTCTCATTCACTTTAAGTCACCTGCCAACCACAGATTTTATGAGTAGGTGCCAGGGCAGATACACTCCAAAGAGTCTCCACCTTTCTCTTTCGCTCCAGTTCCTCATTTATGTATTTGTCTATTCTTTTACCGTATGACATCAAGAAAAGGCATGACTGTTGTAGCAGCAACCAATTTTGAGCACAATATACTGGGCACCTAACCCCATTAGCTCTTCTTTTTGTAAGCAGGTGACTCTTTTATAATTTTTCAAAAAATTTATTTACTTATTTGGCTGTGCGGGTCTTAGTTGTGCACTTGGAATTGTTTAGTTTAGCATGCGAACTCTTTTGTTTTTGGCATCAGTCTAGCCCCA